>NW_026471416.1:0-11634 GCF_026875155.1 Cherax quadricarinatus | reverse complement strand
TACACAAAGTAGCTGAGAGCTGCTCACACCATTAAGTCGGTTTAGAGAAATTTTAAAATGGAAAACAAATGAAATCTGGACAATGAGTGTTATATACCAAGGTACCATCCCCCGAGAACCAGATATTGAGTTCACTGGAAAGAGTTTCTCTGACAGGCTTTATGAACATGCAGAACAGACAAGGGATGAGAGGGTGTCCCTTTTCCACCAGTTTCATGAGTCCAATTTGCATGTTTCCCAAACAGGATTTAGAAGTACCACTATAAGAGGGAGGGGGTAAAGGAGGTTTTGTGGGCAAGGGCTTGGACTTCCATCATATGTGCATGAGTGTTAGGAGTGATGGCCCTGACAAGCTGTTGGAGTGTGAGCAGGGTAATATTTTGTGAAGGGATTCAGGGAAAACTGGTTAGTCAGACTTGAGTCCTGGAAAGTGGGAAGTGCAATGCCTACACTTTAAAGGAGGAATTTGGGATATTGGCAGTTTGGAGGGACATCTAAATTGTCGTATCTGACACTCTGCAAAGACAGTGATTATGTATGAATGATGCAGAAAGTGTTGAATGACGATGAAAGTTTTTCTTTCTTTATTGGGTCACCCTCCCTTTGGTGGGAAACAGCCTGTTAAAAAAATATACATATTTATATACACCTACCATCCGACTTACGACCGAGTTCAGTTCCGAGAAACCGGTCGTAAGTCGAAATGGCGTAAGTCGAGCTTTTACTACTGAATATCAACAAAACATTTTTGTAATGACTTTATTTTATTGTTTTATTTTGGTATTTAAAGTTTCACTTTACTTTTTATGTTGTTTAGTACTCTATTTTATACTGTAAGGTTGGGGGTAAACACTGTGTACAAACACAAATAGCTGTTTATTTCCGAGAAATTTGGCTTTAAAAAACACGGCCATAAGTCGAGGGGTTTCGTAAGTCGAGCAGGTCATAAGTCGGATGGTAGGTGTAAAATACTCCGTCTCCTCACTTGCGATATACTCATTTACCAAGGCCTCAGAGTTACGATGGGCTCTGACTAGTATGAATACCTAAATAATGTATATTAGAGTTGACTTCCTCTATTCTGTTTATTAAAATACACAGTACACTACTGTATAAACATTTAAAAATATATCAGAAATGTTATAAAAAGGTGCTAAGGTGACATTAAAACAAAATCAAAGATGGTCGACACAAACCCACTACCTCATAGTATGCTCCTCACTTAACAAAGAATTCATTTAACGGGCGTGGTCTTAGGAACGGAACTCTGTTGTTAAGTGAGGAGAGGCTGTATATAGAGTTTTGTGATGAATAACTGACTGACTGACTTGACTGACTTACTGAATGACTTTCTGACTGGAATGACTTACTAACTTAAAAGTTAGACTTTTTGATTGAAGAGGTTCCTGATAAAATCTAGAACAGTGCTCTGAAACTGTGTCTAGAGCAGCTGATAAAGTGGTCCCTTGAGAATACGAACTTATTTCATTCCAGAAGGCCGTTCGAGTGTTGATACTGAATGAATTTGTTCCCAAAACGAATAATGTAAATTAGATTAATCCATTCAGCCCCCAAGAATACACTTACATAACTGTTCGCATTTTGAGCTGCTGGAATCCTGAGGTACCACTGTACTTTACCACAGCTGTAAAATTTTACTGCAGGGTAATATACCCCAGAAATCCATTACAGAATTTAGGGCACACTCCAGTACTCTAAAGACGCTAATATTTAATTTTAAAGAAAATAAAAACGATTTTATTTAACCCGTAAATGGTCCAAGCAGATCTACATTCACATGTGTAATGCTACAAAAACAGATCTATTTTTTTTTTTTACAAAATTTTCAAATATAACAAAAACAAAATAGGAGATCCAAGTTTTTTTACACATTTTCAAATGTAACAAAACAAAAAGATCTACTTTTTTTACATACAGTGGTCCCCTCATTTTTCGTAATTAATCCTTTCCCCTGGAGCCATTACTAAAAACGAAATTTACGTTTTTACGAATCAATTTTCCCCATAAGAAATAATGTAAATACAATTAATCCATTCCTGACACCCAGAAGTATTTAAAAAAAAAAAAATTTTTTAACATGAAATAAAACATGTAGTACATAAACATACAATGGGAAATGATGAATGAAACATTAACAGCATAACACTTATCTTTATTGGAGATTCTTCTTAGTGTATGGGGGACTGGAGGAGAGAGAAGTGGATTGTTTATAGTTTTGGAAGGGGAATCCCCTTCCATCAACACTTCAGGTACCATTTGCTTTTTGGGGTTGCTTGTCTTCTCGTTTCTTAATGCCACTAGGACCACCTTGAGTGCCACTGGAGTCCTGTCTCACAAAATAACTGTGGAGACAGCTTTGTTTCTGGTGTCTCTTTAACACTTCCCTAAATGGCCCAAGACTTTGTCACTGTACATGTTGCAACCTGGCTTGCAACAACCTTGTTAGGGTGATGTTTCTCCATAAAGCTTTTCATCTTACCCCACATAGTAAAAATCTCTCTAATTTCTGAAGAAGGCACCTTCTTCCATCTCTCTTCCTCCTCCTCTGCAGAAGATTCTGAGCTGCAATGTGTTGCTCTTCCTGCTGAAGCTGTTGCAGCTCCTCAGTGGTGAGCTCTTCATTGTGGTCTTCCACCAATTCTTCCACATCCTCCAAACTCACATCCAACCCCATGGAACTCCCCAGTGCCAAAATTTGATTTTACAACAGACATAGGCTCATTAGAGTCAGTCCCAAATCCTTCAAAATCCCTCTTGTCGACACAATCTGGCCACAATTTTTCTCCAGGCAGAGTTCAAAGTCCTGGTAGTCACTCCCTCCCAAGCCATACCTATAAGGGCTATGCAGTGGGGATGCTGAAGTGTTCTCTCCAAAATTCCCTTTAGGGTCAAGTGAGTGTCTGTGGTCACAGTCAAGCACCTGTGAAACATTGCTTTTGTGTAAGTTTTTTAAAGTTTGCAATAACCTGCTGGTCCATGGGTTGGAGGAGAGGAGTTGTATTTGGGGGCAAGAACTTTACTGTGATGAACCCAAACTCCTCGAAAATTAGGTCATCCAAATTTGGAGGATGACAGGTGCATTGTCCATTACTAGCAGGGACTTGAGATCCAATTTCTTTTCCAGGAGATACTCCTTCACACTAGGGGCCCAAACACTTCATTGAACCACTCTACAAAAATTTCCCTCGGACCCATGCCTTACTATTAGATTTCTAAAAACACACACAATTTACTCTTCATAACATTGTTTTTCCTGAACACTCTGGGATTTTCAGAATGGTACAAATAGTAATGGCTTCACTTTGAAATCCCCCCTAGCATTAGGGACAGAACATTAGCACAGCCTGTCTTTCATAGGCTTGTGTCCTGGCATTGCCTTTTCCTCTTGTGTAATGAAGGTCCTCTTTGCATTTTCTTCCAAAAGAGGCCTGTTCGTCACAATTGAACACTTGTTCAGGTTTCAGTCCTTCATGTTTAAAGTACTCCTGGAATTCATGCACATATTTTTTAGCGCCTTGTGGTCCGACTGGCAGCCTCACCATGCCTTACCACACTGTGTATGCCAGTACGGTTCTTGAATCTCTCAAACCAAACCTTTGCTCACCTTAAATTCACTCACTTCACCACTATTTGCAGGCAATTTCTTTATCAATCTTCATGCAACTGCCTGCCTTTTCACAAATAAACGAAGTCATAAGAGTATCTCCTGCTAATTGTTTCTCATTTATCTACACCAATAATAACTTCTCAATCTCTTTTCCAGTACTGGTGATCTCATTTTTGTCAGCATAGTTACTTCCCTTTGCAACAACAGCATCCTTTATTTCATTTTTCTTGGCCACTATGGAACGTAAGGTTGTGTAGGGGTTTTTTATCATCCTGGACAGTTCGGCCACACTTGTGCCACTTTCATATTGTTTTAATGATGGTTTTCTTAAATTCAACTTATTTCTCACCTTCTTTACCACAGGCTTGGCACTAGGAGCTTTCTTTGGAGCCATGGTAGCTTATTTAGTACTTGCAAGCACTAAAATAAATGGAATAAATTTTGAAATATTTCGCTGGAGCACGTGAGGGGACCTTCGCTCACTGGTAAACAATGCCAGAGGCTGCCGCCCTGGCTCACGCCATGGGTACGCGTCCCGGATTGAACTACGACTCGCGAGTCAACCTATGAAAAGCGAGTCCATGTTTATACGAAAATACCCCTATGATTGGCGAATTTTAAAGATTGCCGGGAACTACGAAAAAGCGGGGGACCACTTAATCTGAATTCGATATTCAACGGCAATTTAAAACCCCATAGTTTTTCCCGTTCTCCGCTTAGAAAAGAACCAGTTTCAAATTATAAAACATTTCACAGGTACTGTACCAGCTGACCTCCCACATAAACATTAATCTTAACTTATTATCCATTTAACTTTCAGGTTTCAACACTTAAATTTTTAGCTTCCTTCTCTATTAGGTAATTTCTTTCCCTTTTCACTCCATGAACATTTTGTTTTTGAACACGTGGCCGTCTCCCACCGAGTAGGGTGACCCCAAAAAAAGAAACAACTTTCACCATCATTCACTCTATTATTGTCTTGCCAGAGGCATATAGATACTTCATTTCAGATGCCCTTCCAAAAGTGCAAATACCCCCCACCCCCCTTTAGGGCCCCAGATACTGTATTTCCGCCTACACTATGGTCTGGCTAACCGGTTTTCCAAGATCCATTATTACATTTATACTGTCAGATCATTTCCTTAATTATGAAAGTGAACAACAGCTGATGGCAGCATCAAAGTCAAGTGCTCTGCTGGCAAATAAATACTGGGAATCTAAGGTTGTATTTTAGGCAGTAGCCCGTTATACCTGCTATAACCTTAATGGTTCAGGACCCCTCCACCCGTTGCCTGGTCTAAGACAGGCCTACTAAACTGGAAAGGAAATATAACAGGATAGGAACTAACGAAAAAACCCAGGGGAGGGAAGCCAAAAGTACAGCATACTGAATTAACCCTTTAGGGTTTCAGCCGTACTAGTATGGTTACGCGCAGGGTTTTGACATACTAGTACGCATAAATTCTAGCGCCATCAAATCTAGTGGGGAGAAAGCATGGGGAGGCCTACATATGAAAGAATGGGTCTATGTGGTCAGTGTGCACAGTATAAAAAAAAATCCTGCAGCACACAGTGCGTAAAGAGAAAAAAAACTTTGACCGTGTTTTTTGGATTTTAAAAAAGAGACTTTGCATTGTATTTTTGTATGGTATTTATTGTTGTATTCTAGTTTTCTAGTTTGACTGGTTTTACAATGAAAAAATACCTTGAAATGAGCTCAAAGTAGCAGAAATGTTCGATTTTACCAAAAATCAAAGTAAACAAATCGTGCCAAGCGTCCAATACACGTCAACTGGTGAGTCTAATATTCTCTCACAAGTGCGCTGATATTATTTATACCATTTCTACACTAATGCAGTTGCCTGCATAACAGTAAATCTTCTATTTTTTTTGTGAGAATAAAAATTTGAAGTAGAAAGCAAAAGAATGTAAGAGGGCGTGGGAACGTGACTAATGAACAGAGGAAATGTTATTTTAGTGCCAGGAATGTCCTCCTTGTTTATTCTGGACTCTATTCGGAAATTGGCATCTTTTGAAATTTGTGTGAAATTTGCAAAATTGCTAAATTCTGACCACTCTATTGGATAGTTGACACCGGTAAATGGGTGATTTCTTGTTACTCATTCGATAGAAAAAATGGAGGTTCTAGCAAAATAGTTATGATTTTTGTCGACTAGTACATTGGAATTGGCCAAAAATAGGGCTCAAAGTGGGCAAAATCGCCGATGCGTAAACATCATCGAGACCGCTAACTTGCGAGAGCATATTTCCATAAGTTTTCCATTCAAATTTCATACTTTTGGTGTTCATTATGATCGGGACAAGATTCTCTATCTTTTCAAAGGTAAAAAAAAAATAAAATTTTTTTGTGTGAAATTTGGCGACCCTGAGAACAAGTCTCTGCGCGCCCCCCCAAAGGGTTAAGAAAGGACCAGTAATCCTTGCAGATGGCAAAACATTTAACAAGTTTAGCTTCACATATACAAGATATCTTCACATTTTATTTAACATACTGTCACCTCTTCACAAGAATTGCATTATAATACAACTCCTCTAACTTTTCACATTAAAAAATTACGTATAGTAATAATAAAACAACCAGTTTTATCTGGTGCCAATAAAATAATTAAGTTTTGAATTATAAGTACAGTGGACCCCCGCCTTACGATATTAATCTGTTCCTGAGAGCTCATCGTAAGCCGAAATTATCGTTAGCCGAATTAATTTTCCCTATAAGAAATACATGTAATGGAAATCAAATTAATCCGTTCCTGACACCCCAAAGTATGAAAAAAAAAATTTTTTTACCACGTGAAATATTAATTTTAATACACACAAACTGAAGAAGACATGCACAATTACTACTCTGTAAGAATAGAATACATGACACTTCCCTTTTATTGAAGATCAGGTGATGACTGATGGGATGGGAGGAGGGGAGTGTGTGGAAGTTATTTTTTGAAGGGTAATCACCTTCCATTTAGGACTTGAGGTAGCAAGTCCTTTTCGGGTTACTTCCCTTCTTCTTTCAATGCCACTAGGACCAGCTTGAGAGTCACGGGGACCTCTGTTGCACAACAAATCTGTCCAAGAGCTCTGTACCTCCATTCCTTTAAGATTTTCCTAAATGGGCCATAACATTGTCATTGTACAGGTTCCCCAACACGGCTTTGCAGTAGCTGTGTCGGGGTGATTTTCATCCGTAAAGTTTTGCAGTTCAACCACTTTGCACACATTTCCTTAATCTCTTTTTTTCAATTCCATACTAATTCTCCCCCTTTTACCACAGGGATGGCACTAGAAGCTTTCTTGGGGTCCATGGTGACTTATTTTGCAGTTACAAGCATTTAAAAAACACTGGGATAATGTGAAATGTACCAAATGTAGCGTAGATGGGGACCGCACTGGCTGGCTTGTAAACACTGGCGCTGAGGCCACACGTGGGATGCGTCCCGGACGAATCACGTAAGGCGAGTTTTTTATCACGAGGCAAGGCAAAATTTTTGGGCGTTCAAATGCTTCGTATGGCGGATTTAACGTAACGCGATGCGTTCATAAGGGGTCCCCTGAAATTTGTTATAGATTACTCTTCTAAAAATTCCATTATAGATCATGTGAGATACTGGTATAGTTACTGATATGCAAATTCTTAAGACAGGTTAGGTAAAATTTAAACTATTTTATACTATATTCCCACATATGTAAATTTAGCAAGGATAGGTTAATTATGAGGCAAGTTTCAGCTAAAACAATTGCATAACTGTTTCACAGCTCTCTCTGGGAGGACAAATCTTCAGGAGATTCAAATAAGAATTGTTTAAGAATGCAGACACCAAGTGATGTCTACATACAAGGACTCAATACTTACACAACAACTGGGGACACTTGTCGGGGAGGCATAGGCACCAACAGCTCCGCTGTACTGATACCCCGCATGTCTGAAATACACCAAAAATTTTGTACAAGCTGAAGATTTTTTTTTAATTATTTCACATGAGGGTTAACAATCCAAGATATACCAAAAACTCAAGCAGTGAGGCTTATTTCCAATGGGGGGCCTAGGCTCTCTTTTCTAGGATGCGGACAAAACAGTTTGATCAACTCTTAGGTATCTATTTACTGTAGGTGATCTGGGACGCAAGTGCAAGGAGACTTGCCCTGGCAAATAAACACAGTTCTTCCAAATGCAAGTTTGAGGTAATCCTCAAACTCTTCATCTTCCACTATTCATCGCTGTACCAGATTAAGGAACTCACTTGATGCAAACATTTCTACAATCAAGATTCCCTAAATGTTGCAAAAGTGTCCAACACAAAAATAACTTGCATGTAAGAGAGAGGACTTACAATGTGTTTCAGTTGATTTGGACTCAAACGGACTGAAACGCCGGCCTGTGGCCTGTGCAGAACCCCTCACTTCACCAGTAGGGTCCGAAATTTGATTCCGGCGAGGGTTGAAACATTGTGCATATTTCCTTACAGTACCGGGGTGTTAGTCAACTGGTGTGGGTTGCATCCAGGATAAAATTGACCTAATTTGCCCGAAATGCTCTGCATAACAAGCGGCTTTCTATATACAGTAGCAGTATGTCACTGATGTCAAGCTATGGTCTGTGTACCTTGTACATGTAGAAATAGATATTATTTATTATTATATTGTTTTAAGCTTCTCTCTCCTATGTGCAGGTTATTATTTTTTGTATTGTTCCAGTCACAGTAATGAGCCTTCTCTTCTCAGGCTCGGTGGCCTGGTGGCTAAAGCTCCCGCTTCACACACGGGGGGGCCCGGGTTCGATTCCCGGGGGTGGAAACATTCGACACGTTTCCTTACACCTGTTGCCCTGTTCACCTAGCAGCAAATAGGTCCCTGGGTGTTAGTCGACTGGTGTGGGTCGCATCCTGGGGGACAAGATTAAGGACCCCAATGGAAATAAGTTAGACAGTCCTCGATGACGCACTGACTTTCTTGGGTTATCCTGGGTGGCTAACCCTCCGGGGTTAAAATCCGACGAAATCTTATCTTATCTTATCTTAAGTGTCTAATTCTTCAGCCCATTAGTTTTCTAAAAGACTTGCAACAAATACCCCAGAGCTGCAAGTCATCACATCTGTAAGGTAATGCTAAAAAAAAAATCAAGATGAGGAAAATGGAAAATAATTTATTAAGGACAAAGTCAAGATTTAAGATAAAAAATGGATTATGTTGGAAAGGAATGTAAAAACAGGGTGTTTTTATTATATTTTTTATATTATATTCATTTTTTTTTTTATTTTCATAAAGCTGAATGTAATATGCAGTTTGTTAAAATATTATTAGTAGTACCATTAGGTATACACCCCCATGACTGAAAAAATTTGTTTCATATGGTTTAGATTTTCCTTTAAGGTATCTAAGGTGGCCCTTTTTTTCACTCATTATTTTCTCTTAGTTCCTCATTTTCTTGACTAAACATGCATAGTTCTACTCTGTCCAGATTTTGACCAATGCCAGAAAATCTGACTAAAAGATTTTAGTACAAATTTCAAATGTAACAGTACAAAAATATATAGAACAGCATGGTAAATGTTCCTGAGTAGAGGTGAGGATCTAATATTTACAGTCTGCCCACTTATGAACTGGTTCAGCTCTGATCAGTCACTCATAAGGCCATTTGTTCATAAGTCCAACACATGTATGTATACAGTATTGTGAACACAGGAAAAATACATAATGTACTCATAGTAAACAAAACGTGTTATAAATTAAATAAAGTTTATAATATTTATAATAAAGTTTGTAAATAATATAAATTTAATAAAACAAACAGCAAGATAATATAAATTTAATAAACAATTTAATAAACCATACTATCGAAACTTAGTTACACGATGTTCATATGTAGGGGTCTCTGTAATTTGCAAAATTAAAAGAGCAGTGGCCCTTAGTGTTGTGTGTTCTGTTGCCTGATGTTTTTATGAGCTTATATTAATATACAGTGGAACCCCGAGTTTTGTACAGCTCCCAACTCGAACAATTATGTATGTGTATTATTGTAAGTGTTTTTCTGAGTGTATTTTTGGGGGTCTGAAATGAACTAATCTAATTTACATTATTCCTTATGGGAAGAAATTCGTTCGGTAACAGCACTCGAGCAGACTTCTGGAATGAATTAGGCCAAAACTCAGAGTATTACTGTATGTATAACTGTAATTGATGTGGTTAATAATATACAGTACTTTATTTAACCTGACAACACTATAATACTTATTAGCCACTGTAGATACTGTATACATATTTTCAAAGCTGCAAAGTGAAGCTCATACACAGTACGTGTATTTGAAGAGATTTGCATTTTAGCTTTCAATGGCATCTTTTCTTTATCTTCAGCAAAAAACCATTTCACTACACTCTACCCCAAAAGTACACTATGTACAATGACATTTTATTATAAAAATTTTAAGAGGAAAAACCTAACTCCTACTCTAACTACATATCCATAAATTCTAAATTCCAGTGGGGCAAGCACAAGAACCAGCAACAAGAAAACCAGTCACCTGGTTTTCAGTCAAAAATCTACAGTAAGACAATAAATTTGGTTTTCAATCATAAATCTACAGTAAGATAATAAAAGTCACAGGATGGACTGCAGCACGGACATTACCCTTTGTGGGTTGGTAGCGAATAACATTTACAGTGATAACTTACGGAGCAATTATAGCACGAGCAGGTCCATGTGAGAGGTCTGCTTGTCCTAACCATCCTTCTAGCTGACGTGCCAGATCTGTAGCTGTAGACAAAATATTATAGCACTGAATCAAATCAACATGTCAACCAAACCGTCAGTATTCAGAACATGAAAATGATCTTAAAGTACTAGTTTTTTACAACTACCATATACAGTACCTACTATTCTTATTACACTATTATTATTATTAGTATTAGTATATTAATGATAATTATGGTATTCATTATTATTACGAGCATTCAGTACATAGGGTCATACTGCACTTGCAGAGTTTGAAGCTCTCATTCTTTGGATCAAGAGCCATTCACCATCACCAAGGTGCCCCTTGCCACTTTATATAACTTAGAATTAGAGCACACCATATTTTAAAATAATTTCAATCATAACAATACTTAACTGATCGAAAATTTTGAGTGATGTGCACAAGAGGTCAATAACCTGACTTGTAATGATATTCATATGCCAGCTATTATTCTTGTGTATTTGACTGTATGAAATGAAAAATTAATTTTTGTATACATCTGTTCTCTTACATACTTAAACCATACATGCAACCTAATACAGTGGAACCTTGGTACTCGAAAAGCTCCATACTCGAACAATTCAGTATTCGAACACTTTGTTCGGTAAACAAACACGACCTGCCAGAACTTTGCTGTGTAAACTACAGTGGACCCCCCCGGTTCACGATATTAATCCGTTCCTGAGAGCTCATCGTAAACCAAAATTATGGAAAGCGAATCAATTTTCCCATAAGAAATAATGGAAATCAAATTAATCCGTGCAAGACACCCAAAAGTATGAAAAAAAAAAAAAATTTACCACAAGAAATATTAATTTTAATACACACAAACTGAAGAAGACATGCACAGTTACATGACACTTACCTTTATTGAAGATCTGGTGATGATTGATGGGATGGGAGGAGGGAAGAGTGTGGATGGTCTTAGTGTTTAGAAGGGGAATCCCCTTCCATTAGGACTTGAGGTAGCAAGTCCTTTTCTGGGGTTACTTCCCTTCTTCTTTTAATACCACTAGGACCAGCTTGAGAGTCACTGGACTTCTGTCGCACAACATATCTGTCCATAGAGGCCTGTACCTCTCGTTCCTTCATGACTTTCCTAAAGTGTTTCACAACATTGTCAGTGTAATAGTCACCAGCATGGCTTGCAATAGCTGTGTGAGGGTGATTTTCATCACCCTTTTCACAAATGATCGCTTGAGAGATGTTATCTCCTGCTATCTGTTTTTCATTTATCCACCCCAATAAAAGTCTCTTTTT
>NW_026471414.1:0-12079 GCF_026875155.1 Cherax quadricarinatus | reverse complement strand
AATAATAACCCAACAAAAAGCTGCAGTAAAAAATAAACACTAAATCCCATCCCTGGCAACACACCCCCCCCACTCTTCATAGATCTAAATTTACTCCCTGTTCAGAACATCCACACTTACTACTGTACAATCTACATCTACAGGACCTTAAATTCCAATATTAACCTTGACCTAAAACGCTTTCTTGATAGTTGTGACAGGACCCACAGGCATAACACCAGATACAAACATCTCTATGTCCGACTAAACCTTTACAAAAATTCAATGTGTGTCAAAGGGCCTAAAATCTGGAACACCCTACCTGAAAACTCTAGAACTGCAGACACATTCATCACTTTCAAAACTACAGTTAGAAAACATCTTATCTCCCTGATACACCCCGTCAACTAACTACATGTAAACCACCTGGTGGTTCACACTTATGCTCACTCACCCACTGACTATAAACACAGAAATACGAATCTTAATCTTTAAATAATGAATCTTAACTAGTCATAAGTTTGCCTATGATACTCCAATATAGACACTATGTACTGTGCCAAAACAATAGCATTTACATTGCTAAACTCACAAACTAAAACGTAGTCACTTAACCTTAATACCATAATCTGCAATAATTTAAAATTTAGAATTAATCTAAGTCTGGTATAAACCTTGGTAATAAATACCGACAAGTTGGTTTAGAAAGACACGTAAGCAAACACTATAACATATTTATTAGAAAACGTTTCGGTCCTGGGACCTTGATCACTTCTAACATACAGAGGTAGAAAGACATTATATATATAGGCGGAGAGTGAGATGTGACGCACGTGACCTGAGGAATGTCATAAGAACATAAGAATGGAGGAACACTGTAGAAGGCCTACTGGCCCATGCGAGGCAGGTCCTTATCAAAACAGCCTCTGCCTATGATGAGGACGGGTAGACGATGAAATCATGTGACTCCTGTGTTGTTGGGTTGTGCTGCTTAAGTATCATGTATGCCAATGTTTTTGAAATTTTGTAGTTTCCAGTGTTGCGTTCTATAGTGTCGGTGACGGTGATTAGTGAGGCTTCTAGGCACCGTCGGCGTCTGAGGTCTGGTTCGGTGAGAACGAGTTGTGCCTCGTTCCAGTTCATCAAATGCCCGTGGAGTCTCTGTGGAGGACACAGGCGTACCTTACATCGTCTCTGTTAGAGGCATTTCGATGCTCATTCAGGCGGACTGCAAAAATCTCTGCCTGTCTCGCCTACATATTTCTTGGGACAGAACCCACAGGGATAGTGTAGACGCCTGCTGTCGAAGTTAGAGGTGTGGGGCTGCGTTTAGTAGTGAGGCTTTGATAGGATGTGTTTATGGTGGAAACGTTGATGTTACTCATAGCAAGTGCCCGGCGAGTATTCGTGGCAACATCGCCACATGGGAGTACTATGAACTGTTTAGGGGGCTGTTCCATGGGCGGTTTGTTGAGGATAGCTTGTGCCTTGAGTCTGCAATCTCGGATGAAGAAAGATGGGAACTGAAGACGTGTAAAGGCTTGTGTTATGTAAGTGCATTCTTCTTCTAGAAACAAGGTCTGGAGATGCGAAGAGCTCTCAAGAAGAAGCCAATGAGGACTCCTCTCTTAGTGCGGGTATCTTGGTGTGAATAAAAGTGTATAAGATCGCCCTTGTTGGTAGGTTTTCTATACACTTTGAAGAGAAGTTTGTCACTGTCGGGAGATCTGCACAGTAGAACGTCGAGGAAAGGAAGTTTGCCATCATTTTCGAGTTCAAGTGTAAACTTTATTGATGGTTCAACTGCATTGATCTTGTTGAGAAGGGCCTGGATATTGAGACGTCTCGGATAGAAAACCAATATATCATCAACGTATCTTAGCCAGGTAACGGTTGTTGGGAATGAGGGTGCTGAATTTCTCTGTCTCCAAGTTTTCCATGAAGAGGTTGGCAAGCACAGCACTGAGCGGGTGCCCATGCCATCCCAAAGCATTGTTTGTAACAGTTGTCCTGATACTTGAAGAAGTTGAAATTAACACACAGTTCCACTAGATTGATGAAATCTAGAAGAGGGTAAAAGGGAGGTCGTGGTTTTCAGTGAGCCTCTGTCTCAGAATGTTGATTGCAGCATCAGTAGGAACGTTGGTAAAGAGGCCTGTGACATCGAAGGAAGCCATGCTTTTGTTTTTGACATTCAGGTTGGAAATTCGGGAGAGAAGGTCACCTGAGTGTTTGAGGTGGGCTTGACTGATAGTGCCCAGAAGCGCTGAAAGGTATTGGCAAGGTGGCCGGCTAGTCTGTGTGGTGCACTCCCTATGCCCGAAGTGATAGGCCGTAGTGGGATGCCAGGTTTGTGTGTCTTAGGAAGGCCATACAGGCGTGCTGGTTTCGGTTGACCTGGTAAAAGTTTAAGTAGTTTTTTGCCTTGTTCTGATTTTCGTAAGATGCTACGAGCCTTTAAAGGAAAGTCTGGGTACTTTGAAGTAGCACTGATTCCGATACAGGCTGGTATGTGTTGGCATCGTTGAGAAGATTTAAGACTTTATGTTGTAGTCGACAGTGTTGAGTAACCCACCACACCACCTCCTTTGTCAGCGGTTGTAATGACGATATCATCGTTGTTGGCCAAGTTCCTGAGTGCTTGGATGTATCTTCTGGGAATGACCGGTCTTGAAGGCTCATTTAGCTGCAGCAGTGATGATTCCTTGGACAAAGCCCTTTTGAAACTCGGAGTCCCCAAAAGGTTGGTTCTTGGTTACCATATCCACCAGATTATGTTTCTTGTTGATGCCCAGTAGTAAAACTTGAGCCTAGGCTGAGGGCTTCTGTCTCGGTGACGGTTAGTGTATAGGAAGATAAGTTATTTATGATTTCTGGTCGTCCCATTTCGCTCCATTTGCTGTGGGAACACAGCAAATGGAGCGAAATGGGACGACCAGAAATCATAAATAACTTATCTTCCTATACACTAACCGTCACCGAGACAGAAGCCCTCAGCCTAGGGCTCAAGTTTACTACTGGCATCAACAAGAAACATAATCTGGGGGATATGGTAACCAAGAACCAACCTTTTGGAGACTCCGAGTTTCAAAAGGGCTTTGTCCAAGGAATCATCACTGCTGCAGCTACTGAGCCTTCAAGACCGGTCATTCCCAGAAGATACATCCAAGCACTCAGGAACTTGGCCAACAACGATGATATCGTCATTACAACCGCTGACAAAGGAGGTGGTGTGGTGTTACTCAACACTGTCGACTACAACAATAAAGTCTTAAATCTTCTCAACGATGCCAACACATACCAGCCTGTATCGGAATCAGTGCTACTTCAAAGTACCCCGACTTTTCCTTCAAAAGGCTCGTAGCATCTTACGAAAATCAGAACAAGGCAAAAAACTACTTAAACTTTTACCAGGTCAACCGAAACCAGCACGCCTGTATGGCCTTCCTAAGACACACAAACCTGGCATCCCACTACGGCCTAAACACTTCGGGCATAGGGAGTGCACCACACAGACTAGCCGGCCACCTTGCCAAATACCTTTCAGCGCTTCTGGCACTATCAGTCAAGCCCACCTCAAACACTCAGGTGACCTTCTCTCCCGAATTTCCAACCTGAATGTCAAAACAAAAGCATGGCTTCCTTCGATGTCACAGCCTCTTTACCAACGTTCCTACTGATGCTGCAATCAACATTCTGAGACAGAGGCTCACTGAAAAACCCCGACCTCCCTTTACCTCTTCTAGATTTCATCAATCTAGTGGAACTGTGTGTTAATTTCAACTTCTTCAAGTATCAGGACAACTGTTACAAACAATGCTTTGGGATGGCAATGGGCAGCCCGCTCAGTGCTGTGCTTGCCCAAACCCCTTCATGGAAAACTTGGAGACAGAGAAATTCAGCACCCTCATTCCCAACACCGTTACCTGGCTAAGATACGTTGATGATATATTGGTTTTCTATCCGAGACGTCTCAATATCCAGGCCCTTCTCAACAAGATCAATGCAGTTGAACCATCAATAAAGTTTACACTTGAACTCGAAAATGATGGCAAACTTCCTTTCCTCGACGTTCTACTGTGCAATCTCTCGACAGTGACAAACTTCTCTTCAAAGTGTATAGAAAACCTACCAACAAGGACGATCTTATACATTTTATTCACACCAAGATACCCGCACTAAGAGAGGAGTCCTCATTGGCTTCTTCTTGAGAGCTCTTCGCATCTCCAGCCCTTGTTTTCTAGAAGAAGAATGCACTTACATAACACAAGCCTTTACACGTCTTCAGTTCCCATCTTTCTTCATCCGAGATTGCAGACTCAAGGCACAAACTATCCTCAACAAACCGCCCATGGAACAGCCCCCTAAACAGTTCATAGTACTCCCATGTGGCGATGTTGCCACGAATACTCGCCGGGCACTTGCTATGAGTAACATCAACGTTTCCACCATAAACACATCCTCTATCAAAGACCTCACTACTAAACGCAGCCCCACACCTCTAACTTCGACAGCAGGCGTCTACACTATCCCTGTGGGTTCTGTCCCAAGAAATATGTAGGCGAGACAGGCAGAGATCTTGCAGTCCGCCTGAATGAGCATCGAAATGCCTCTAACAGAGACGATGTAAGGTACGCCTGTGTCCTCCACAGAGACTCCCCGGGGCATTTGATGAACTGGAACGAGGCACAACTCGTTCTCACCGAACCAGACCTCAGACGCCGACGGTGCCTAGAAGCCTCACTAATCACCGTCACCGACACTATAGAACGCAACACTGGAAACTACAAAATTTCAAAAACATTGGCATACATGATACTTAAGCAGCACCAACCCAACAACACAGGAGTCACATGATTCATCGTCTACCCGTCCTCATCATAGGCAGAGGCTGTTTTGATAAGGACCTGCCTCGCATGGGCCAGTAGGCCTTCTACAGTGTTCCTCCATTCTTATGTTCTTATGACATTCCTCAGGTCACGTGCGTCACATCTCACTCTCCGCCTATATATATAATGTCTTTCTACCTCTGTATGTTAGAAGTGATCAAGGTCCCAGGACCGAAACGTTTTCTAATAAATATGTTATAGTGTTTGCTTACGTGTCTTACTAATCTAAGTCTGCCCGAAATGCCTAGCCATGCTAGGTGTCCTAGTGCCCCCCTTTGTAATTAGTATTTTAAAACATGTAAACCACACAATATTCAAAATCTGTAAACCACGCATTGTAATCCTTATAGAGAATAAACTTGATTGACTGATCACAACCACTACCACCCTCTACCACCATCACAACCACTACAACCCTCTACCACCATCACTACCACCCTCTACCAACATCACCACCCTCTACCACTATCACTACCACCCTCTACCACCATTACTACCACCCTCTACCACCATTACTACCAGCCTCTACCACCTTCTACCACCATCACTACCACCTTCTACCGACAAGAAACAAAACCAAAATGACTCGAAACGTGTAGGATGCTTTATGTGGGCATGGGCGGACATATTCAATACGGCGGACCACTGTCAACCTGACGAAAACCGAGGTAATGAACAACAGCTGGGACAAAATTTTGACGAAAAAAGTTACCAAAAACCAAGGCAAACAAAAACCGAGGTTCCACTGTATTTAGGAGTTTGGGGTTTGGACATACAGCAGGAATGTGTAAGTGTGTTAGAAAGGAGTGGAGACAAATGGTTTTTGGGACTTGATGAGCTATTGGAGTGCAAGCAGGGAAGTGAAGTGATTCAGTGAAACTAGTTAGGCAGACTTAAGTCCTGGAGATGGGAGATACAATGGCTGCAATCATAAGCAGGGGTTTGGGATATTTGCTGTTTAGAGTGACATCAAAACTGTCTTATCTGTATGCCTCTGGCAAGACAGTGATAGTGTGAATGATGGTGAAAATGTTTCTTTTTTGGATCACCCTGCCTCGGTGAAAGACAGCAAGCATGTTAAAAAAAAATTAATTAATGATCACCTTCATTTGCACAAGAAAATTATAAAACAATGAGTAATACAAGTGGAATACTGCTGACAATAAAGAAGACAGGTTAACCCTTGAACTGTCCAAACGTAGATCTACGTTTTTTCAACACCTGAAAGTACGTAAAAAAAAGTAGAGCTTCTTTTATTTTTTTTACATTTGAAAACGTGCAAAAAAAAAAAAATTTGATCTATGTTTTTTTTGTTATATTTGAAAATATGTAAAAATAAGTTGATCTACTTTTGGAGCACTACGCATGTGAATGTAGATCTGTTTGGACAGTTTAAGGGTTAAGTAAGT
This sequence comes from Cherax quadricarinatus, assembly GCF_026875155.1. NCBI lineage: Eukaryota > Metazoa > Arthropoda > Malacostraca > Decapoda > Parastacidae > Cherax > Cherax quadricarinatus. The sequence goes on along the minus strand of NW_026471414.1, from coordinate 5,802 downwards.
TTTTATTCAGCTTCTTACATGTATAAGATTCTTAAAATTGTCTTGTAATTATGTGTACATTAACCTAGGAAAACCCAGTAAAGTCAAACAGTGACATATTTCCAATGGTTGATTTAAAACTTGATAAAACTCTTCAAAGAACGAAATACTGTCCATTAACCCTTTGAGGGTCCATCCCGTAGATCTACGACTTTACGTTCAGGGTCCAAACCGTAGATCTACGTCATGAGCTCAGCTCACTCTGATAAACTGTGAGTGGTACATTTGGGCCTAGATATGACAGAATACATCTATGTGGTATGTGTGCACCACATAAAACAGATCCTGCAACACACTGTGTATAATGAGAGAAAAAACTGAAATCATGATTTTTCGATTAAAACAGCGACTTTGCAGTGTTTTTTCGTATGTTTTTTATAGTTCTATTTGCGATTTCTTGGTCTCATTTGATAGAATGGAAGACATATTACAGAAATAGAGATAATTTTGATTGGTTTTAGCACTGGAAATGGCTTGAAACTGAGCTCAAAGTAGCAGAAATGTTAAATTTTTGCCGATATTCAAGAGTAAACAAAGACCTCACACATCTAATACACGCCAGCTGGTGGGTCTAATATGCATTCACAAATATAGTGATGATATTTATACAATTATTACAGTATTGCATAACAGTAAATCTTCTATTTTTTGGTGTGAATAAAAATTTATTATGTGAATAAAAAATCAAAATGGAATTTATTTGTAAAGCCTCAAAACGTAACTAATGAACAGAGGAAATGTTAGTTTAGTTCCAGGATACCTACATTGTTTATTCTGGACCCTATTTTGAAATTGGAATATTTTGAACTTTGTGTTAAATTGACCAAATTAACAATTTCAGACCCACTTTAATTTGTAGTTGAAACAGTTGACTTGGCGATTTCTTGTGCTCAATCGATAGAATATAAGTAATACTAGTGAAATAGCTAAGAATTTGGTTGACTGGAATAATGTAATTGGCCTAAAATGGGAGTCAAAGTCGGCAAAATCGCCGATTCGTAAATATCGCTGACACATCAAAATTCGCGTGAGCATAATTTCGTCAATTTTCCATCAAATTTCGTACTTTTTGTTTTATTACCCTCACAAAAAGATTCTCTACCATTTCATAAGAAAAAATAACATTTTTTTTTTTGAAAATTCTTGCACACTGGGGCACCACTTCAGATTTGGGCCTTGGACCCTGAAGGGGTTAAAAGCTTATCCGGTAATGTGTGTGCCAACACAAAAGAGTGAAATTCTGATTAGTAACTTACCCTATCCCTCGCTGGTTAGAGCATATATGATCCAAACAGCCTCCAACTAATACACCAGGCTTGTACAGTACAGCTGTCCCTGTTTCATTTACTTCAATGATGCTGCCATTGCTAATACAATCAATAAGACGAATAAAGTTTGCTTCATGCTCTGGAAAGATTGTAAGAAAATGTAAGTACTTATCATATCCCTAGACAACTGAATGTCTGTAATCTCACATACTTTACCAAGTAAGCAATCAGGGATGGAGAAGTCTCTGGTATTATCAAAAAATAAAAAATGATTATTGATATTATTGATGGTAATCCCCAGGCACTGAATGACCCACAGAGTCATACAGTACCATGTATAACCTCATAGGGGTCATACAGTGTCTGGGGAATGTGAGGCAATTATATTTGACCCAAGGAAAAAAGGGTACTGAAATTTCTTGGATAAAGAACTCTTTGCCAACATGATGGCACCTCTTTTAAAGGAAAATAAGCTATAAATTTAATTCTTAGAGGTAAAGCCAGCTAGCACTACTGGAAGATTTGGTAATAACTGAATCTGGAATGTTGATCATTTTAATTTCTGAAGGAGAGAGGGTGTCCACTTCAGAAAAAAAAAATGTGTTGTACTGAAAGTTTTGATTAAGCAGATGTAGTCCGCTTAATCAACTAACTACTGGACATGGACAAAATCACAATAAAACGGACTCAATTTGCTGTATTGATGAGCTACTGGATATACTAAGAATAAACTACAGTATTACCTGTATATGTACTTGAAAAGAAAAAGAGTTAAAAGTATAGCACAGCACAATAATGTACAGTGGGCCCACGCCTAACGCTGGCATCACAACGTTAAATCCACCAAGTGTTACATTTTATCGCTAAAATTTTGCCTCGCATAGCGCTAAAAAACTCGCTCAACGCGATTCGTCAGAGACGCATCTATGTGCGGCCTGAGCCAGCCTCACATGTTCCGCCGGTGGCTTTGTTTACAAGCCAGCCTCCGCGGTAACATCCAAGCATACAATCGGACCATTTCGTATTATTACAGCATTTTTAGTGATTTTACCTGCAAAATAAGTGACCATGAGCCCCAAGAAAGCTTCTAGTGCCAACCCTACAGGAATAAGGGTGAGAATTACTATGGAGATGAAGAAAGAGATCATTGCTAAGTATGAAAGTGGAGTACATGTCTCCGAGCTGGCCAGGTTGTATAGTAAACCCCAATAAACCATCGCTACTATTGTGTCCAAGAAAACGGCAATCAAGGAAGCTGTTCTTGCCAAAGGTGCAACTTTGTTTTCGAAACAGAAATCGCAAGTGATAGAAGATGTGAGAGGACTATTATTGGTGTGGATAAACGAAAAAACGATAGCAGGAGATAGCATCTCTCAAGCGATCGTAAGTGAAAAAGGCTAGGGAAGTTGCATCAGGATTTAATTAGAAAAATGCCTGCAACTAGTGATGATGTGAGTGAATTTAAGGCCAGCAAAGGTTGGTTTGAGAGATTTAAGAATCGTAGTGGCATACATAGTGTGATAAGGCATGGTGAGGCTGCAGTTCAGACCACAAAGCAGCTGAAAAATATGTGCAGGAATTCAAGGAGTACATAGACAGTGAAGGACTGAAACTGAACAAGTGTTTAATTGTGACGAAACAGGCCTGTTTTGGAAGAAAATGCCAAGCAGGACCTACATTACTGAGGAGGAAAAGGCACTCCCAGGACATAAGCCTATGAAAGACAGGCTTACTCTGTTAATGTGTGCCAATGCTAGTGGTGATGCAAAGTGAAGCCTTTATTAGTGTATCACTCTGAAACTCCCAGAGTGTTCAGGCAAAAGAATATCCTCAAGGCTAATTTGTGTGTGCTGTGGAGGGCAAACAGTAAGGCATGGGTCACTAGGGACTTTTTCTATGACTGGTTACACCAAGCATTTGCCCCCACTGTGAAAAATTACCTAATTGAAAATAAATTAGACCTTAAGTGCCTCCTGGTGTTAGACAATGCCCCTGGTCATCCTACAGACTTGGCAGAGCGACTTTGTGGGGACATGAGCTTCATTAAGGTCAAGTTTTTGCCTCCTAATACCACTCCTCTCCTGCAGCCCATGGACCAGCAGGCCATTTCAAACTTCAAAAAACTGTACACAAAAGCTCTGTTTGAAAGGTGCATTGTAGTGACCTCAGAAACTCAATTGACTCTAAGAGAGTTTTGGAGAGATCACTTTAATATCCTCAATTGTGTAAACCTTATAGGTAAGGCTTGGGAGGGAGTGACTAAGAGGACCTTGAACTCTGCTTGGAAGAAACTGTGGCCAGAATGTGTAGACAAAAGGAGTTTTGAAGGATTTGAGGCTTACCCTGAGAGGCGTATGCCAGTTAAGGAATCAATTGTGGCATTGGGGAAGTCCCTGGGGTTGGAGGTTAGTGGGGAGGATATGGAAGAGTTGGTGGAGGAGGACAATGAAGAACTAACCACTGATGAGCTGCTAGATCAACTTCAACAGCAAGAGGCCAGACCTGAGGAAACTGCTTCGGAGGAGGGGAAAGAGAAACTGAAGAAGTTGCCTACTTTAAAGATTAAGGAAATCTGTGCAATGTGGCTTAAAGTGCAAACCTTTATGGATGAAAATCACCCTCAGACAGCTACTGCAAGCCGTGGTGGTGACTATTACACTGACAATGTTGTGAAACACAAGAGGAAAGTCATAAAGGAATGAGAGGTACAGACCTCTATGGACAGATATGTTGTGCGACAGAAGTCCAGTGACTCTGAAGCTGGTCCTAGTGGCATTAAAAGAAGAAGGGAAGTAACCCCAGAAAAGGATTTGACACCTCAAGTTGTAATGGAAGGGATTCCCCTTCTAAACACTAAGACCATCAACACTCTCCCCTCCTCCCATCCCATCAATCATCACCAGATCTTCAATAAAGGTAAGTGCCATGTAACTGTGCATGTCTTCTTCAGTTTGTGTGTATTAAAATTAATATTTCATGTGGTAAAATTTTTTTTTTCATACTTTGGGGTGTCTTGCACGGATTAATTTGATTTCCATTATTTCTTATGGGGAAATTTCATAAAACTGGGATGCTTAACCCTTTGAGGGTTTTCGTCGTACTAGTACGTCTTACGCGTAGGGGTTTTTGACGTACTAGTACTCATAAATTCTAGCGGCCTCAAATCTAGTGGGAGAAAGCTGGTAGGCCTTCATATGAAAGAATGGGTCTATGTGGTCAGTGTGCACAGTCTAAAAAAAATCCTGCAGCACACAGTGCATAATGAGAAAAAAAAACTTTGACCATTTTTTTTAATAAATCAGCGATTTTGCAGTGTATTTTCGTATGGTATTTGTTGTTGTATTCTAGTTTTCTTGGTCTCATTTTATAGAATGGAAGACATATTACAGAAATAAAGATGATTTTGACTGGTTTTACAAAGAAAGGTGCCTTGAAATTGAGCTCAAAGTAGCAGAAATGTTCGATTTTTACCAAACTTCAAAAGTAAACAAATCGTGCCAAGCGTGCAATACACGTCAACTTGGTGAGTCTAATATTCTTTCACAAGTGCACCAATAATATTTATACCATTTTTTACACTAATGCAGTAGTCTGCATAACAGTAAATCTTATATTTTTGTGAAAATAAAAATTCAAAGTGGAAAGCAAAAGAATATAAGAGGGCTTGAGACGTGAATAATGACTAGAGGAAATGTCATTTTAGTGCCAGGAATGTCTTTCTTGTTTATTCTGGACCCTATTTTCCCAAATTGGCATCTTTTGAAAATTTGTGTGAAATTGGCAAAATTGCTAAATTCTGACCACTGTACTGGATAGTTGAATTTCATAAATGAGTGGTTTCTTGCACCCATTCGATAGAAAAAATGGAGTTCTAGCGAAATATTCATGTTTTTTTTTCGACTAGTACAGTGAAATTGGCCCAAATTGGGCTCAAAGTGGGCAAAATCGCCGATGCGTAAACATCGCCGAGACCGCTAACTTTGCGAGAGCATAATTCCGTAAGTTTTCTTATCAAATTTCAAACTTTTTGGGGTCTTTATGATCGGAAAAGATTCTCTATCTTTTCATAAGAAAAAATATTTTTTTTTTTTTTTAAATTTGGGCCTGGACCCTGAGAACGAGTTTCGGAGAGGGCCTGTCGACCCTCAAAGGGTTAAATGTGCGTGGATGTAGTGCGTATGACAAGAAAAAAGATGATTGCTGATGTTATGAATGAAAAGTTGGATGTCCTGGCCCTAAGCGAAACAAAGCTGAAGGGGGTAGGGGAGTTTCAGTGGGGGGAAATAAATGGGATTAAATCTGGAGTATCTGAGAGAGATTTGAGCAAAGGAAGGGGGAGCAGTAATGTTGAATGATCAGTTATGGAAGGGAAAAGAGAATATGAATGTGTAAATTCAAGAATTATGTGGATTAAAGTAAAGTGGATGCGAGAAGTGGGTTATAATAAGCGGTATGCACCTGGAGAAAGAGGAAAGGAGGAAAGAGAGAGATTTTA
>NW_026471413.1:0-11177 GCF_026875155.1 Cherax quadricarinatus | reverse complement strand
TTGTGGGGTTTGGGGTTTTCCTTCTCGGGGGATAATTTTTTCCCGGTGCTGCGGGGCTCTGGTTTCCCCCTGTGTTGTGTGGTTGATGGACCCCTGTGCGTGTGGCTAAATGCTCCCTGGTTTTTGGTTCATGGTTCCCTGTGTTGTGTGGTTGGGTCCCTGTGTTGTGTGGCTAATTGCCCCCGGGTTTTTGGGGTTCAGGCTCCCTTGTTTTTTTTGTTCATGGTTCCCGTGTTGTGGGGTTGAGGTTTTGTGTTTTGGGTCTGGCCCCTGTGTTGTGTGGGCTCACTGTTCCTTGTGTTTTGGATTAGGGTTTTTGTTTTGGGGTTTTATTGGGGTTTCCTTATGGGCTCATTTTTCCCTGTGGTGGGCTTTTGGCCCCATTTTTTTGGTGTTCAGGGTTTCCCCTTGTTGTGTGGTTCAGGGTCCCCTGTGTTGTTTTTGGTTCGGGTTTTCCCTGAGTTGTGTGGTGCATGGATCAGTGAGTTGTGGGTTACGGTTCCCTGTGTTTTGTGGTTTCATTTTTTTCCCAGTGTTTCGGGGTTTCAAGGTTTCCTTGATGTGTGGTTCATTGTTCCCTGGTTGTGTGGACCCGGGTTACCTGTTTTGTTGGTTGAGGGTTTCCCCTGTGTTGGGGGTTTGATGGTTCTTGTTTTGCAGGGTTTCCCCTGTGTTGTGCGGCCTTTTTCCCTGTGTTGTGTGGTTTGTGTTCCGTGTTTTTTGGGTTTCGGTTTCCCCTGTTGAATTTTTGTGTTTCCCGTGTTGTGGGTGATGGTTCGCTGGTGTGGGGTTTTGATTTTTCCCTTTTGTTGTTTTGTTCATGGTTGAATGTGTTGTGGGTTATGGTTACATGCGTTTTGTGGTTCAGGGTTCCTTGTATTAAAAAGTTTCTTTTCCCCATTTTTTGTGTGGTTCAGGTTCCCTGTTTTGTGTGGTTCTGGTACCTTGTGCTTGTGGTTCATGGTTCCCTGTGTTTGGGCTCAGGGTTTTCCCTGGGTCGAGTGGAAGGGTTTCCCCGTGTTGTGGGTTTTATGTTTCCCTATGTTGTGTGGTTCAATGTTCCCGGTTGTGAATTATGGTTCCCTGTGTTTGGGGTTATGGTTCTCTGTGTGTGTTTTTTATTCCCGTTGTTGGTTAATGGTTCCCTGTTTTTTGTGGGTTTCTTTCCCCTGTGCTGTGTGGTTTTTTGGTTCCCTTTGTTGGTGGTTTTTAAAAACCTAGGATTTAAAAGGGCTGTTATCCCGGGTAAGGGAGCAAAAGAAAAATGGGAGAAAAAGTTTGACTTATAAAAATTTTTCCCCAATTTGAACGCTTGAAAAATTTGTAAAAGTTAAAAAAGTTGTTCGTCCGGTAAAGGCGAAAGAAGCCATGTGCCCCGTGCTAACCCCAGAATGGGGATGAAACACCAAACTATCCCCCATAACCCCCCCTTTCCCCATCCCCCCCCCCCCCTTTTGCTAGAAACCCCCTCTAGTGAAAGGGGAGGGGCCCAAAATCACCAAAAACCCCAAAAAAATGGTTCGTGGTTGGGGGGATCCTTAAATGAGGGTGTTCCCCCCCGGCCAAAAAGGTTGTACCCCCGATGCCCACCCCCACCCCGGGGCTGATTAGGCGCACCCCCCGGGGGGTAAAACCCGGCCGCCCCAGGGCCAAATATTTTTGGGGAACCCCATCCCTCCACCATCCAACCCCCCCCAGTAGGCTCACTTTCCTAGTGCCCAAAAAACCCCAAAACCCCTAAATCGAGCGAGAACCGTAAAATAGGCCCCAACATAGGTCCAAGAAAACCCCGGCGGTAGCCCTTTCCCCCCTACTAAAAAAAACCCCCATCAGGGTTTAAAAAAAAGAGTTTAAAAGGGGTTCCCCAAAAATACTCCTAAAAAATTTAAAATATTAAACTAGATCTTGAAAAAGAGTCTGCCCCACATTTTCTTTGCCCGGCAATTATTTAATTTTTTTGTTGTGGGTGCGCAGGCCCACGATAAGCCTTGTGTTGTGTTTCTTCGGGCTTGGAGATAGACAACGGGTTGTGTCACTGAGACTGTGACCCCTGCGATGTTGGCCACTAAACATCGAAATGTCCAAACCCCGTCCAGCGCGGGGGCTTTTTTCAAGTAGAGTAAGTTTCTCTGATGGGCTGGAATTGGCTAAAAAGTATGCGTTTGGCTGCGCCCCCTTGTTCCGTTTTGTAATGACTGCCCAACCCCAGACTCCAAGCATCAACCCTGTAATAAAAAAGGTTTGGGGAAGTCTGGAGGGAGAAAGGGGTGCAGGCCAATAATTTTTTGCTTTATTAAAAGCGTGTTACAATCTGAAGCCCAAAATAAAGGGAATTTAGGGAGGAAAGAGAGGAGAGGGGCTACAATTCTGAGAAATTTTACAGAATTTCTGTAAAACCGATCTTGCCTAGGAAACGTTGAAGAGTTTTCCTATCTGAGGATGGAATTTTTTAAATCGAAAGAACTTTAGCAAGTTTAGGTGAAACTTTCCCCACTACCACTTCTGGTAAAAAAGTGACGTGGCTGGCCAAAGGAAGATTTGGGTAAATTAACTGTTAATTGGGAAATTTTAAAGGTCTCAAACAGAGCTTTAAGTCTAAGTAGGTGTGACCCCAAAGATCGGGACACCAACAATTCTTTGGGGATGCTGCCGTGTTTTTCAGGTCCTTTTAGCCTGATGGGAGTTTCGGGAAATGAAGAGGGGGAATTTTTTTCCAAAGGGGGAAATGTATTGTAATCCCTCCTGGAAACGAGGCAAAAGATTTTTTTTCCCTTATCTGTCAAAGGTCCCTGATAGTAACCTTTTAAGGAGATCTAATTTGGACACAAAGTAGCCTTCCCCACAAAGTCAATTAGTCATCCAGACGAGGAAGGGGTAAGCATTGTAATTGTGACCTCGTTACTTACGGTAGTCTGTGCCATACGAAACCCCCATCCCCTTTTTTTATAGGTGCAGGTGAACCCCCATGGCTAGATGACCCTCCTAAACCAGTTTAACAAGAAGTCTATTCTGTAAAAGTCCCTTTGCTTTTCGGTTACTCTTGGGGAGATTTAATTTGGGTTTAGATTTTCCCCATCTAATCATGGTAACCAAAGTCATTTTTTGGGAATCCGTAAAAATATTAAAGGATAGACTGTGAAGCTCATTTAAATTGGTTGTTGTATTTCAGTAAATCCTCCATTAACGGGTGGACCCTTGAGGGGACAAAATTTTGAAAGTTTAGTTTAATTTCAGAGATAGGTGCAAAGAGTAGAGTCTCCTCAGGGTAGAGGCAGAGTCTTACGGGGGGCTTTTTGGTGTATGAAAGGCCTTGATTTGTTAAATGGGGTTTTAAGTTTTTGTTTTTGAGGTCTTATAAATGGGGCTCCCAAAATAATTTTATCGATACTACTTACATCTGTAGGTCCCAAAATTCGGCTTTAAGGTGTGGCCAGGTTGGTTCCCCTGCCCCACATTGTTCTGGAGGGGAAGGAGCGGAATTGTGCATTCTGCTACCTCTGTTTCTCTTACTTGGCGTTTTAGGTTACCCTTGGCTAATACGTGCCCCCTGAAACCAAAAAGGGGTTGTAGAGTGCTGGTTCGTCTTCTCCCATCCACCCTTCTTTGAGCACCCGAAGAGGCCCTCGACATTGTCCCCCAAAGTAGCTAAAAGGACTATACCCTGTAACTCTTGCCCGTCTCTCTACTGAGAACGCAAAACGGAGAGATTCCCCCCAATCTGTCGGAAAGTGTGAAAAAAAAATTTCTCATCTTGTTTTTAAATGTTTGGGGAAATCTTTAAAGGCGCCTTGGGGATGGGGGATAGGCAGTGGTAATTTTGGTGAATTATCCCTAACTAGTTAAACTCCCTAATGCTTTGGCAGTAAAGTTAGTACCTTGTTCATTTTTGTTAGTTTTGGAAGCCAAAAAGAAATGAATTTTGTTAAAGCTTAGAATGCTTTAGTATTGATACTACGCATGGGATTGCTTAGGATTTTCTGGTTCTTTATCCATAATTGTAAAAAATAGGTTTCAGACTTTGACTTAGGTGTGGCCTACACAATTTTAATTAAATCGGCAAAAGGGTTTTCTCCATCAGCAGGTATGGGTTGGGAGGTGGGTTTAAGGAATCCCCAGGTTTTGAAACTTGCGACTTCTGGCAACACCTAATAGATTTTACATCTTTCTTTAATTTTTGGGCCAAAAAAATCTTTTGTGATTCTATAAAGGTTTTTGTAATTCCAAGTGCCCCTAAGGACGATTTGAGTATTTTTAATATCTGAGGTTATACTTTTTGGGAACCACAAACCCTGTCGTTTAATTCCCGGGCCCCTCATCTCCTTACCAGTCTCAGTGCAGCCAAATAATCTTTTTTAAACTTAAAACTTGACTGGATGACCCAAAGAGGTTTACCCAGGGCTCCCTGAAAAGCAAATTTTAAAAAAAGGGTCCTTTGGGTTTTCCTCCCGGAAGGACGTCCCTCGGGATGGAAACAGAAAATCTGGCAATTGCAACCTGGGAATGGGGAAGGTTTGATCGGGGTCTGTTCACTTGTTTTCGAACCCCGGCCGGTGTGTTTTAAAAACAAGTGGCTTTTCCCGAGATCGGGTCGTTCAAGGATAGGTCAACATTTTCCGACAACCCTTGGGTTTTTCCCCCGAGTTTGGCCCAAATGGAAAAGCTTAAAATTTTTTATAGGTTAGGACACGAACTAACAGTAGAAAATGTTTTTACCCAGTAAAAACAGGGCTTTTTCATGGGAATCCTTTGAGACCCCACGAAAGTCCCGTGTTTTATTTGCCTGTACAAAAAATTTTATGCAAAGGAACAGAAATATAGCTCCCCCCAAATGCTTCCAATAAAACTGGGAAATTCAAAAGAAGTTTTCTTGAAAGGGTAAATATTCCTTCTCTGACAAGTGAGAATATGCCCCGTATTCTAAAGGTATTTACTTTAGTTGGTTCTGAGTTTTCCTGAAGGGAAATAAGATTTCGCAATAATAAGGGGCCCCCTTTTTCTATTCTCTGGGGGACAGTTACTAGGGATATTAGAGATTTTCCCCGTGGGGTGAGGTTTTTGGGGGCAGTTGGAACTGATGTGACCTCTTTTTACCCCTGAAGCAGGACAGGCTTCCCCTTTACCCCCGATGCGTTGCAAGTGGTGTCGTTCTGGTGGTGCCTCTCTGGATATTGTTGTCGGTGCCCCATAAGTAGTTTGTTTCCCGCAGGGGGACATATGTTGGAGCGGGCTACCAGGGACTTGGTTGGATGACGTGCGCTCTCCCCCCGGCGGGCATTTCTTTCTCCAATGTTGCGATTTTGCTCCGCCAGACTGTGAAAAGGAGACGAGACCGTCGGACAGGAGCGGTTTTTTCGAAGGTATCACCCCACCTGGCTGCCTCCAATGCATTTGGTTAAGTCCGACCCCTGCGAAAGACACGAACCCTGGGGCCCACGGACCCCGCGGGTTTATAAATCAAAATAAGCTCCCCCCCAGCCCTCAAAGGGGGAAACCCACTCGTTTTAAACAGCTGGTTAAAGCTTTGGTTTGCTTTTCCCACAAAGTCCACCAGGGTTTGACCAAGCTGCCCCCCTGTTAATTTGAAGGTCTTACGATATTTAGCGGGATCAGTATTGCCCCCAACACTGTGGTTTTCACTATTGAAAATCGAAATTCAGCGTCAGTTTCCCGAGTAAACCTGTGCCTTACCCAATAATGTTTTATGAACCAAAACGCTGCCAGTGCTGTTTCCCGGCCACCCAGGCTCGAGCTGATTTTCGAAGCTTTTGAAAAATTGCTCTGGTTGGGCCCCATTGAAGCGGGGAAAAGCTTTTGTAAACGAAATTTTGTTTAAGAATGCGAAAACTGCCTCCCTTTTCTTTCCCTATCAATTCTTCCCTTGCGAGCTCTTGTTCCGTTTGCCCCGCGTGTTTTTTCCAGTCAAGTGCCAAGGACGTGTTTTACTCGAGGGCAACCCAAGTGGGATTTGACCACTTGCCCGAGGTGTACATCTTCCCTTTTCGAACTAGGGTTTTTTCCTTAGCTCCCGTAGAGGGAGGAGTTTGATGTGCCTTTCTTCCAATAAGTTTTTTCAGCAATAAGTGAAAAGCGTTGGCAGCGTAAGGGGCGTTTATAGGGGAAAGCCCCAAAGGGAAAGGCAATTGCAACAACGCTGTAGGGGCAATTTGGTGGTTAGCAAGTATATGCCGACAAGGCGTCTGACTGTTGGGGAAGTTTTTGCTTGCACAGTGAATACCCCAACGTAACACGTTAATTTTTCAGAAACGCTTAGCTATGCCAGTAGTTCCCGAATCGCATCAAGCAAAACCCCTGACACAAAATTGACCGAGCAAAGCGAGCACCTGAACAAATAGGCGAGCTTTGCGATCACACAATGCAAGGTGATCTAAGCAACTGACACGCAAAATTTTTAAAACGAGCGAGACGAAGTCACAAAGTCCCGTACAAGTTTACCCTAAGCTCACCGTTTTCTAAGTCCAGCTCCAGCTCTCGGACGGCTACCCATATTACAACCCAGGTTTTTAAAAGGTGTTATCCAGGGGGATTTGGGGCAAAAGAAACACAGCAGAAAAAAGTTTAGACTTCACCAATTTTAGAACAGCAATAGTACACTATATACAGTAATAGTTTTGTGACGTCACGGTAAAGAAAGGGGAGAAATAAAGCCCAAGTAGCAGACCCTGCTCAACCGCTTGAATGGGAATGACAAGGGAAAAAGGAGAGCGGTATCACATAAAATCTGCGATTGCCAAACCCAAAATTTTATTGGCTAGACCTGGTCCCGTTGAACGTGGGGCCCATCCCAAACTTTAGCAACCTGGGTTTGCTGGTTGGGGGGTGCCGTAAATGGGGTGTGTCCATGCGCCGAATAAAGGGTTTCGTACTTTTGCTTTTTTTCTGTGGTTAATGTTGCCGTGTTGGTGACTGAGGGTCACTGGTTGTGTGGTCTGGTTCCCCTGTTTTGTGGTTTATGGTTCTCTGTGTTTTTTTGGTTCATGGTTTCTGGTTGTGTTGTTGATGGTTCCTTTTTGGGGTCATGGTTCCCCTTTTTGTGTTTTTTTGTCCCCTTTTTTTGTGTGGTTCATGGTTCCCCGTGTTGTGTGGTTTAGTACCCCTTGTTGTGTGGTTCATGGTTTCTGTTTTGTGTCTCATGGATCCCTGGTTGTGTCTCATGGATCCCGTGTTGTGTGGTCTTTGGTTTGTGTGTTGTGGGCTCATTGTTCTTGTGTTTTGTGGTTCTGGGTCCCTGTTTTTTGTGGTTCATGGTTCACTGTGTTTTTTTGCTTTTTTCCCTGTTTGTGTGATGATTGGTCCCCGTGTTTGTGTTTATGGTTTCCCCGAATTGTGTGGTCATTGCTCCCCGTGTTGTGTCATTCATTTTCAAATGTGTTGTGGGCTGTGTTTCCCTGTGTTTTGTGGTTTATGGTTCCTGTGTGAGTGGGTTTTCTTCTTTTTGTTGGTGGTTCATGGGTCCCCGCTTTTGTGGTTTGTTTCCCTGTGGGTTGGTTGATGGCCAGATCTTGTATGGCTCATGGTTACCTGTGTTGCGTGGTTCAAGTTCCCTGAGTTGTGTGGCTCATTTCTCCTTGTGTTGTGTGGTTATAGTTCTCTGTGTTGGTGCCCTTGGTTCCTGTATTATGTGGCAAAGGTTCCTATGTTGCAGGTTCATGGGTCTTTGAGTTGTATTTTTCCTCGTCCCCGTGGTGTGTGGTTTAGGGTGACTTGTTGTGTGACATGGGTCCCTTGTTTCGGATTTTGTTCCTTTTTTTTTGGCTCAGGGTTTACTGTTTGTGTGGTTTTTGGTCTCTGTGTTGTTGGTCCATGGTTCCCCGTGTTTCGTGGGTAATGATTTGCTGTGTTTTTTGGTTCTGTTTCCCTTTTGTTTAGTAGTTCTTTGGGTTTTGTGCTTGTGTAGTTCATGGCCCCGTGTTGTGCTTAGTGGTTCCCCGTGTTGTGGTTTGTGGTTCCTGTGTTGTGTCTCGCATTGGGGGTTGGTGGTTCATGGTTCCTTTCGTAATGTGGGAGGTACATGTGTTTTGTGATTCTGGTCCCCCTTTTGCGTGGTTCCGGTTCCCTGGTTACATGGGGGCCCTGGTTTTCCCCGCGTTTTGTGTTCATGGGTTTCCTGGGTGGGTGGTTTTATGGGTCACTGTGTTGTGTGGCTCATGGGTTCCCCTGTTTTGTGGTTCTTTTCCCCTGTTGTGTGATTCTGGTTCCTGTTTTTTTTTGGGGGTTCGGCGTCCCTTCGTTGTGTGGTTGGGGGCCACTTGTTTTTTTTTGGGGATGGTTTTCCCGTGTTATGGTTCTGTTTCTGTGTTGCGTGGGTTATGGTCCCCGTGTTATGTGGATGTGTTCATTGTGTTTCGTTGTTTTTTGGGCAAGTGTTGTGTGGTTTTGGTTTCCCCGTCTTGTGTAGTTCATGGATCCCTGGGTTGTTTCGTTCATGGTTCCCCTTTGTTGGGCTCATGGTTCCCTGTGTAGTGTGGTTCATGGTTCCCTGTGTTTAGTGGTTGATGGTTCCCTGTTTGAGGGTTGATGGTTCCTTGTTTTTGTGTGGTTCGTGGTTTTCTTTGTTTGTTGTTCATTTTCCGTGTTGTGTGGTTGATGGTTCCTTGTGTTGTGTGGTCTGGGTTCCCCGTGTTGTGTGGTTCATGATTTCCCCGAGTTTTGTGGTTCAAGGTTCTCGGTTGTGTGGCTCATGGTTCCCCTTGTTGTGGGGTTTTGGTTCCCCGAGTTTGTGGTTCAAGGTTCTCTGTGTTGTGTGGTCTGGTTCCCCCGTGTTGTGTGGTTATGGTTTTCCCCGAGTTTTGGGTTAAGGTTTCTGTGTTGTGTGGCTATGGGTTTCCCCGTTTTTTTTGGGGTTTATGGGTTCCCCTTTTTTCTGTGGTTCATGGATCCCTTCGTGTTTTAATTCATGGTTCCCGTGGGGTGTGGTTATTTGTTACTGTGTTGTTTTGGGTTTTTGGGTCCCTAATTGGGTTTTTTCTGGTTCCCGTGTTTGTGGTTCCGGTTCCCGTTTTGTGGGTTTTTCCGTCACGTTTTGTGTTGTAACTTCTCATTGTGTTGTATGTTCATTTTTCCCTTGTGTTGTTTGGTTCTGGTTCCAATGTTTTTGGGGCTCCGGTTTTTTAGTTGCGGGTTCATGGGTCACTGTGTTCTGTGGTTCTGGTACCCCTTTTTGGGGTTTTTTATGGGGTGATGTGTTGTGTCCCCCGTGTTTGTGTTACATGGTTCGTGTGTTGTGGTCAGGTTCACGGAATGGAATTTTGGTACCCAGTGTTGTGGGGCTCAGTTTCCCCTGTTTTGTGGTTGATGGGTTCCTGTGTGAGGGCCTATGGTTTCCCTCGTTTGTGGTTCATGGTTCCCCTTATTTTGTTATTCATGGGGTTTTCCATTTTTTCCTGGTACAAGGTTCATTTGTGTGTGTTTTTTCATGGTTCCCGTTTAGTGTGGCTCATGATTCCCTCTGTTTGTGGTTGATGGTTCCCCGTGTTGGTGGTTTATGGATCCCCATGTTGTGTTGTTATGGTTTCCCGTGTTGGTGGCTTGGGTTTCTGTATTGGTGGTTCATGGTTCCCCGTAATGGTGTTCAGGTTCCATGTGTTGTGTGATTCATGGTTCTGTGTTGTTCGTTGTAGTTCCTGTGTTTTATGGTTCTGGTTTCCCCGTGTTTTGGGGGTTGATGGGGTTTCCTTGGGTTGCTTTGTCATGGTTCCCTGTGTTTTGGGAGTCCTGGTCCCAAAGTTTTGTTGGGTTCTGGTTCCCTGTTTTGAGTGGTTCATTTGTTCCATTGTTGTGTACCGACGTTTCCCTGGTTAGTGGTTTCTGAGTCCCTGTTTTGGACGGCTCATGGTTCCCCGTGTTGTGTGATTTTTTTTCCTTTTCTTGTGTATGTCATAGTTCCCTGGTTTTTGGTCATGCTTATCTGTGTTTTGTGTCCATGGGTCTTGCGTTCCCCTGGTTTTATGGAATCTTTGTGGGGTGTGGTTCATGGGTCACTGTGTTGTACGGCTATGGGTACCTGTATTTTTTTGGGGGTTTTATGGTTCCTGTGTTGGGTGGTTCGTGGTTAATGTTTTTTTTTGGGGATGGACCATGTGTTTTTTTGGTTCATGTTTCCTGTAGTGTGTGGTTCATGGTTCCCTGGTTGGGGTTTTGGCTAACGGCTCCCCGTGTTTGTGGTTCATTGTTCCCTGTGTTGTTTGGGTTCTGGTTCCCTGTGTTATGTGGTCTAGGGTTTTTTTGCATTTTCGTGGTTTATGGTCAGTGTTCTGTGGGTTTATGGTACCTACGGTGGGGTTTTTTATGGGTCACTGTGTTGTGTCGCTGGTTATGGGTTTATGGTTGTAATGTTTTTTGGGTCATGGTTCACTGTGATGGTGGTTTTTGGTTTTTGTGTTGCATGGCTCATGGCCCCTGGTTGTGTGGTTCTGTTTGCCTTGTTTTAGTGGCTCATGGTTTCTCCATTGTGTGGTTATTGTTACCCTTATTTGTTGTCAGGTTTTCCCCTGTTTTGTGGTTCAAGTTTCCCCGTTCTGAGTGGGGTTTTGGTTCCCCGATTGTGTGGTCATATTCCCTTTTGTGTGGTTAGGTTTCCCCTTTTTGCGTGGTTATGGTTCCTGTGCTTTCGGTTGTTTCCCCGCGTGGGATCTATGGGTCCCGTATTGTTGGTTCACAGTTCCCCATGTTGGTTTGCTCAAGGTTCTTTTGTATAGATTTTGGGTTTAGGGTTCTGTGGGCGTGAGATTCTGGTTCGAAAGGTTTGTGGTTTTTTTTGTTCCTTTTTGTTGTTTTTCATGGTTCCCTGTGTTAGTCCCCTCATGGTTTCCTGCGTTGGTAGGTAATGGGTCTCGTGTTCTTGGTTCTGGTACGCTTGGTTTGTTTTTTATGTGTGACTGTGTTGTGTCCCTGCATTTGGGTTTATGGTTCTTTTGTTGGGCTCATGGTCACTGTGATATGGGTTTTTTTCTTCCCCGTGTTGTGTGGCATGGGTTTCCCTGTGTTTAGTGGTCTGGTTCCCCCTTTATGGAGGGAACTGGTTCCCCATATTTTTTTGTTCATGGTTCCAGTGTTTTTGCAGTAAAAGGTTCCCTGTGCTGTGAGGTTTTTGGTTCCATGTTTGTGTGGCTCATATTACTGTGTTGTGTGGTTGATAGTTCCCCCGTGGTTTTGGATGG
>NW_026471412.1:0-12051 GCF_026875155.1 Cherax quadricarinatus | reverse complement strand
AAAGGGGGGCAACGGTACTAGGAAGGGTAACAAGCAGGGTACCAGGCAGGGGTACAGGCAAGCTTTAAGGAATACATAAAGCAGTATCTGAGTGAGTATAACTAGAAAAAAAAATACCCGGGAACAGTTTTAGGGTTTTTTATTAATGGTATAGAAAATTTACCTGTAGCAAAAAGGGGGCTTTTACCACATTCATTTGTGGGTGTCAAAAAAAATGGGAAAAAAAATGGAGGGGTTTGGCAGAAGAACGGGATAACCGGGAAAAGACTTCAAAAACAGTGGGAAAAAAGTGGTATTAGGTTGGCCCCCAAACAAGAAAAAAATTAATAAAATGGGAGTGAAAGCAAAACAGAGAAGGAGCATCAGAGGGGTTGGGGTAAAGGTAAAACTCGACAGGGAAACCAGGAAAAATTCAAGCGTGCAATTACGCAAAAACTTCCCTGAAGCATCACAACTGACGCACCGCGCTTACTGGATTAATAAACTTTTTTTAATTTAAAATCAGAAACCTTGAAAAGAATCGCAATACATTCTTCCTCAGTATGTGCCCCAACCTTTGGGTAAATAGATCAGTTTACCCGTGTGTGTGTACTCCCCCTATTTACTCCCCTTTTAGGTTGAGGGGTCGTTTCACAGCTCCTGGCCCCCCTCTTCACGGTCGCCCATGGCCCTCTTCCCTGCCCCAATGAGCTTTATCTCCTTTCTTAGGGCTTGTATGGTACCTGCCTCCCTCCTAAATCTCCAACTCCCCAATTCTGAAAAATCTATCCTGGGGCCCCCCCCGGTTTGAGACCGGGCCTCGGGTGGATCAGGGGGATCAACCAAGGGTTATGCTGGACACGGTATGACTGAAGAATACTTCCTAATATCCTGGCCTATCTGAGTCCCAAAATTTTCCAATTGTGCCCGATGTTGTGTGTCCCATCCTGGAACACCCCTGTCTCTGTCCCCCTTGTCGTTCCCTATAAGTTTTTATATGCGTTATCTGTCTTTCCCTGTTTCTGTCTCCAGTGTGTCAGGGCGAGTTCCCTAACCTCTCCATAGAAAAGCCCGTAGCTGGGACTGCCTCATTTCAAAACTCTGAAATTTTCTAATTTCCGACTGTTGGCCGGTGTGGGTTTTTTAGTTTTGGAGTGCATACCCCCAATTTGGGCCCCCGGGGCGTTCACGGTTGTACGGGCCCAGAAGACTCCTTATGAGATTGGGAAAATGCTATTTTTTAAGTTTGTTTAGAAACCCCCATATGCTGCAGCAGTTTTTTGGTTAATGTCCCGCCTCGGGAAATGTGCTCCGGTATTATAAAACCCCCCAAAAAAGGCCCCCTTTTTCCTTGAGCCCGGTTTTTTAGTGTTTGGGCCCCCCCTAGGACTATTTTGGGGTCTTCCTCCTCCGATCTTCATGATTTGGGCATTTGGGATGGGGCTGACTCCAGGGCCGGGTTCGGGGACCAGGCCGGGCACCCGCCCAGATCCCTTTTGTAGCCCTTGCCTTTTCCTCCTCCGACTAAAATTTCCCCTTTTAAAATTCCATCGCCTAAAAAAAAAAGGGCCACTTTTGAGTCTTTTCCCTTTGTTGTGTAAATTCACATTTCCCAAAGAAACAGCACCTGCAGGTATTCTCTGACCCAAATGCAGTGCTTTCCCTGTTATCCGCCTGTTCCTCCGTTTTGAAAGAAATTCTTTTTGGTGGAACTGTGTCAAAAGTCTTTTTTTTGCGTTTTACCCCCTCCCCTCTATCTCTTTGTCTTACTGCTGTCACCTTATATAAAACCCCCGTAGGTTTTGTGACACAGGAATTCCCCGTCTCTGAATCCTTTATGGTTGTAGTGTTGTGTGTGGGGTGTGTGGGGTGTGTGTGTGTGTGTGTGTGTGTGTGTTTGTTGTGTGTGTGTGGTGTGTGTTGTTTTGGGGCCCTGTGGTGGGTTGTGTGTGTGTGTTTTGTGTGTGTGTGTGTGTGTGTGTGTGTGGTGTGTGTGTGGTGTTTACTCGATAATTGTAGTCCCCTAATTGTGGTTGCAGGGGTTTCGAGATTTCAGTCCGGCCCCACCTTTTAAACTCAGTGCTTTAGGTCCTCTCTTTTCCCTGTAATGAGCTTTATCATCCCTCTTTTTAAAAGCTTTTGTTTGGTTCCGGCCTCCACTACCTCCTTGCTAGGCTATTCCATTTTCCTCTCCCTCTATAACTGAAAAAAATACTTCCAAACATCTCTTTGACTATCTGAGTCTTAATTTCCCAAAATTGTGACTCCTTGTTTCTGCGTCCCCTCTCTGGAACTCCTGTCTCTGTCCACCTTATCTATTCCCACCCCAGTATTTTGTATTTTGTTATCATGTCCCCCCTGACCCTCCTTTTCCTCCAGGTGCCCCGGCCGTTTTTCCTTTTAAGCTTTTTTGAAATAAATTCCCCTTTGTTGGAACTAACCTTGTCCCCAAACCTTTTCACTTTTCTAATTTTTGACGTGTTTGTTCAATTTGTGGGTTCCAAACGGGTTTGCGCATACCCCCAGTAGGTTCCAGGCAAAGGGGAAAAATGTTTTTACAAAAAAAGGGGTTAAAGGGAAAGTGCCGGATTTCACTGGGGGAAACAGGGGGTTGGGGGAAAAGACATGTTTAATAAAATCCCTAATACTTAGGAATGACAAGGTGGACAGAGACGGATATTCCGAGATGGGCACAGAAAAAAAGGGGTTCAAAATTTGGAAGTTGAGACTCAAAATGAGTAAAAGAGATGTTGGGAAAGGGATTTTTTAGTCTTAAATTTTCTCGGGAAGTGGAATAGCCCGGGGCAAGTACGTGTGGAGGCGGGAAAACCATACTTTATTTTTTAAAGACGGGTATGAAAATACTCAAAAGAGCAGGGGAAAGGGGCCCTTAGTAGCGATCAGAAAAGGGGTTTGGGGCCACAAAGCTATGTTGCCCCCGGGAAACCAAAAATTGGAGTAAAATGGTGAGTAAACACACACCCCAACACACTCACACCCCACCACACACACACACACAAAACATGACGGAAGGGGGAATAGACTCTGGGGTTTGTCCCTGTTTGCAGTTTGGACTTTGAAGTTGATGAGAAGAACTCACTCGATCGAAAAACCGGGGCAAAATACAAAGGGTTTGGACAGGCTGCAGACCTGGTCCGGAAAATTGGCCCCTGGGGTTCAATCCCCCCAAGGCAAAGTCATGAGGTTTGGGGAAAGGGCAAAAAAGACCCCCCCAAAGGGACGGATTTCGGCTAGGGGGCCAGAAAAACTACAAACATCACTCAAGGAAAAAGTTTTGGGGTGAGTTAAGCACCAGGGGACATCTTCCCGAAGCGCACATCAACCAAAAATGCCTGCCGCATATGGGCGCCTGGCAAACCTCAGAAAAAGCATTCCGACATTTTAATAAGGGAAACGTTCGGACCTGTTTTCCCCCCTTTTACGTTAGGGGCCCCCCTATTGGATTTCGCGGGAACCCGTTTGGAAACCCCCCCCAAACCCTTCCCAAAAATTAAAAAAACTAGAGGGAAAATGCAAAAGGTTTTGCCCCCCAAGACTTGTCCCCCAGGTTTAAAAGGTTGTCTATGAGGGGGGGGTTTTTAAAGGGAAAAAACAATGTGACGACATGGAGGACAGGAAAAGATAGGGGGGACATGATAACGGGCTTTCAAAAAACTGGGGGGAATTGGGCAAGGGGGACAAAGAAAAGGGGTGTTCCCGGGATGGACACACAAAAAAGGGGACCACAGTTTTGGAAAAATGAAGCCACAGATGAATCAAAGGGATGTTAGGAAGTATTTTTTTTCAGCCCCCCAGGTAGTCAGGAAGTGGGGAAAAGTTTGGGGAAAGGGGTTTTTATTGGAGGCTGGGGTCCCTACATTGTTTAAGCCCGAGGTACGATAAAAATCATGGTTCAGGGAGAGTGACCTGAAAGGGCCAGTTTAAGGGCGGGGCCAGGAGCTTGGACTCGACCCCTGCAACCTCAACCCAGGGAAATACAACTAGGTGAGTTCACCAGGCCTAGTGTCCCAATTGCATGTGCCTAGGACAAATTTTTAAAATAAAATAACACACACAGGAAAAAAAAGGACCCGGGGGAAATAGAGAGATTTGTCGAAGAGGCCAAAAAAC
This sequence comes from Cherax quadricarinatus, assembly GCF_026875155.1. Taxonomy (NCBI): domain Eukaryota; kingdom Metazoa; phylum Arthropoda; class Malacostraca; order Decapoda; family Parastacidae; genus Cherax; species Cherax quadricarinatus. The sequence goes on along the minus strand of NW_026471412.1, from coordinate 7,941 downwards.
GAGCAAAAGCACAGGTAAGGAGGGAGGCCCACCCCCACAGTCCCCGAAACGAATTGCCTCGGGGAAAACCAAATCGACCCAAAACCCGGTGTATAAAAAACCCCCATTGGGGGGAAGACAAAAAAGTCAAAGACCAGGGAAAGAGGCTGAGGGAAAAAAAGATGGGGAACTCACCCCGAAAACGAAAACAAGAGGTATGTGAGGAGCTAAACCCCCAGGTTTAAAAAAGTATTTACAGTGGAGACGGAAGGCCTCTGGGTGGGGCAGAACAGGGGGGACGCCCAAAAAGGTTTTTTAACCAAATGTAGTTTTACATGCACAAAACTGAGGAGGAGGTGAAGAAAGGGTTTTCTAAAGGGGCCTTTTATCCCCCAAAGGCAAAAGGGGAAACCCGACAACATCTCCCCTTGGGGCCTTAGAGAGGGAGCGAAAAAGCTGTGTGGGCCCTTAACCACCCAAACTTCAACACATCCTTGGGAAACCCGGGGCAAATACTTGAGGTATGGAAAGGGGCCGGAAAATTTTTGTCCCCTTATTTAAAAAAAAGGGGGAAGAAAAGACCCGGCCCCCTAAAATTTTTGACCCCGTTCACTGACGTGATTGGTTTTGCAAAGTAATTGGGGAAGTTATAAGGGGAGAGTGGTGGGAGCCCCCCTGGGGAATGGGAAAAAGAGTATAAACGCCAACCCCCCCCGAAATTTTTGGAAGGGATATTCCCGTTTTCCCCAAACGTACTGGAGTTTTCAAAGGATTTTCTGTCGAGGTGTGGGTTCCCCCAAAAAAGGGGTGCATACCCCAGCTGGGCTGTGTACACGGTTTTACAAAGTTCCTCCCCAACGATTCCCTTTCTGAGGTATCGGAAACGCTATTTTCAGGTTTGCCAAAGGCCCCCCCTTTTCCCACCGCGTTTTTGGTTATGTGCGCCTCAGGAGATTTTGTCGGTATTATTTCTCAACCCCCAAAATCCTTTTTCCCTTTAGTGAGGTTTGCAGCTTTGACCACTTTGGGCCCATTCTCTGTCTGCGGTCTTTTTGCCCCCTTTCCCCGTTTTTATGACTTTTGTTTTTGGAGGGGTTTTAAAATTTGGGGGAAGGCCCCAAATTTCCCGGACCAAACTTCCGCCTGTCCAGGGGCTCTTTGTTTGGGCCTGCCCCGATCCTATCCCATTTAATTTTTTCCCATTAAATTCCCCCATCATCCGGGGAAGAGGCCCACACTTCTGAGTCTGTCCCCCCCCGTTATGTCATTCACCCTATACCAAAAATTTTACCCGGGGCCTAGGGTTTACGCCCGTGGAACCCCCCTCGCACAAAGGGGCCCCACTCTTTATACCCCTTTTCACGTACCCTTTCTCGTTGTTGCCTTTCCCTTTTCAGGAAGTTCTGAAACCCACTGCAGGCCCCTTTTTTTTTAAAACGTGCCCGGGTCCTTACCTTTTTTTTTTTTTTTTTTTTTTTTTTTTTTTTTTGTGTGTGTGTGTGTGTGTGTGTGTGTGTGTGTGTGTGTGTGTGTGTGTGTGTTTCTTGATGTGTGACTGAAGTGTGTGTGGTGAGTGTGTGTGGTTGTATGAATACATGTGAGTACTGAATCTTTTATTATATAGAACACTGGTTGACCTTTTGGTTCCAGCTCTCTGTTAATTATGTCTTCCTTCCTTGAGTACACAGTGCAAGTGTTCACCTCTCATCTAGTCAAGAACAAAGTGAAACACGAAAAAGTTCAGAATTATTCATCCACACTAATGTCTGAGGTTAGGGGCCGGGGGCTGCAAGGTAAAGATTCCAGAATTAATTATCCTGCCTCTGGAAGAAGAGAAAAACAAGAGGTAACATGATCAAGATGTTCAAAATACTTCGGGCCAGAGATAATGTAGACAAGTTAAAGGCTTTCTATCAGAGGAGGAACAAAAAATGATCAAGACGATACAATTAGAACTGCGCGCTCAACAGAGCCACATTCATCAGGAAACATTTCTTCAATGTAAAAGTAATAAGGAAGAGGAATAAGCTAGACAGCGAAACCGTAGAAGCTGATTCAACAAGCAAGTTCAGACATAAAGCCTAATGCATCACACATAGGAGAGCAATGGCTGAAGAAAGTATTATTCTTATTTAGTAACTCAGGATTGCCCAAGAAAGTCAAGCAGTGTAGATTACTTCCGTTAGAGTCCTCAGTAAGTCCTTGTCAGAGCCCCCAAAACAGCAAAAATTTTGGGTTAAAAGTTTAGGAAGGGGGCTTTGGGGTTTTGCCCATAACGTCAGCTTTGTCCAGCTGTGACCCACCCCGGGTTTTTGCCTAAACCCCCGGGACCGAAACAGTCCAGGGGGAAAGGAAAAAATGCCTGTTTCAAAAAACCATAGGCGGAAAGGGGCACCAGGGTGCTCCACCACCACACCGGGAAAGCGAGTGGGGTTTTCAAGAGACCCAAACCACCAGGAAATTTCCGATATAAACTGCTTACTGTGAAAGAGAGATTGGGGAGGAAAAGAAGGAGAGAAGAGAAGAGAGACCGAGAAGTGAGTTCAACAAGAGAGAGAAGCTTGACACAAGAGAGCAAGGGCTGAGAAAAAATTTTTAGAGACAGGATGCCAGAAAAGAGAAGCAGGAGTATGCCGTAGAGCCTGTAAGCCTGCGGGAGAGCTACCACAAAGTCATAATGGGATGTATCTATTTGAGTAGAACTGGGAAGTGGAGAGAGGTGACGCAGTGCAGCTGGGGGCCACACCCTGAGGTTTGCCTGGGGGAGAGAGAGACGAGTGACAGAGTACGAAGACCAGCTGCCAGCACAAGGAAGAGAGATCAAGAGAGTAGAAAAAAGGAAGAAAGGACTCAGGGTTGCACAGACAAGAGAGTGAGCGTGTGCCAGTTTCTCAAGGATGAACCCCCCACAGGAAATTTTATATTAAACTTGTCTTCCCTGGAAAAGAGAGAGGGAGAGAGAGGAGAGAGAGAGAGAGAGGAGAGAGAAGAGAGGAGAGAGAGGAGAGAAGAGGAGAGAGAGAGAGCTTATCGATATTTGGGTTGGCTGGGGTCAATCCTAGCTCCTGGCTCCGCTCTTCAACTTGATGCTTGCTCGCTCGTCATCTCTCTCTCCCTTATCATATCCTTAAACATACTGACTCACAGATTTTTCTCTAATCATCTCCATCAATTTAGCCCTCCACGTTTCCGGTCCTCCATGTGGGTCTCAGTTCTCTCAATTTATTTCTTTACGGTTGGAATTTTCCATTATATGAGCTTCGCTTTACCCCTGAATGCACTCCTGGCTGCTTCTGCTATAATGTCAACCAACACTCAGTTGTTGTCCTCATATTCCTGCCTCAGTCTCTTATTATTCGGTGGGGAGTGTTTATCACTGCAAGTATACTGTGAGTCTCCAAGTGTTTGTGTGCGTATGTACTCAACTTACCTAATTGTACTCACCTAATTGTGGCTGCAAGGGTCGATTCATGTGTGTGTGTGTGTTGGACGACAAGGGTCAGGCGCATGGCAAACCACCTCAATGGACACTCTTGATTCTCTTTTTAGTCTTTTCTTTCCACTTCCTCCTCATGTCTGTCTCCACTCTCCTCCTTCCTTTATTCTCTTTCTTCTAGTTTTCTCCCTCTTTATATTCTTGGGAAATGTACCTACGTTAGCAAAACGTAATCATGCTAAGAAAACATTCTCACATTTAGAATAAAAAGCCACAATATCGTGACTGGAACAATACACAAATAACCCACTTATGACGACGTTTTGGTCCAACTTGGACCATTGAGGAGTCATAAGAACATAAGAACATAAGAAAGAAGGAACACTGCAACAGGCCTACTGACCCATACGGAGCAGGTCCATGTCCCATCCCCCCCAGAATAAGCCCAATGACCTCACCCAGTCTGGTCACCTCCACTCAAGGAAGGAGCACGGCACCAGACCCAGCAGCACAAGCTAGTTCGGTCAAACTCACACCCACCCACACCCACTCATGTATTTATCTAACCTATTTTTAAAACTACACAACGTTTTAGCCTCAATAACTGTACTCCGGAGTTTTTCCACTCATCCACAACTCTATTACCAAACCAGTGCTTTCCCTATATCCTTCCTGAATCTGAATTTTTCCAACTTGAAACCATTGCTGCGAGTCCTGTCTTGGCTGGAAATTTCAGCACGCTATTTACATCCCCTTTATTTATTACTGTTTTCCATTTATACACCTCGATCATATCCCCCATAACTCTACGCCTTTCGAGAGAGCACAGATTCAGGGCCCCAGTCTATCCCTCATAGGGAAGATTTCTGATACATGGGATCATCTTTGTCATCCTCTCCGTACGTTTTCCAGAACATTTATATCCATTTCTGTAGTACGGTGACCAGAACTGAGCAGCATAGTCTAAATGAGGCCTAACCAAGGATATATAGAGTTGAAGAACAATCTGAGGACTTCCATTATTTATACTTCTAGATATGAAGCCAAGAATTCTGTTAGCTTTATTGCGAACACTAATGCACTGTTGTCTTGGTTTTAGATTACTGCTAACCTGAACTCCTAAATCCTTTTCGCAATCAGTAGTATTAATTAAGATCTACATTATTTAGTTTATATGTCGCATGGTTATTTTTCTATCCAACATTTAGAACTTTGCATTTGTCTATATTAAACTGCATCTGCCACTTCTCCGACCATTGCATCAGTCTATTCAAATCATCCTGGAGTGCTCTAGTGCCCTCATTAGAATGAATAGGACGGCCTATTTTGATGTCATCAGCAAATTTGCTTATGTCGCTATTTATTTCCTAATCTATGTCGTTTATGTAATATGAACAACAACGGGCCCAACACTGACCCCTGAGGAGCACCAGCTTGTGACGCCCCATTCTGATTTCTCCCCATTTATGCAAACTCTCTTTGCTGCCTAAAAATTGTCACTCCATGCCTCTAACTCAGGAAAAAAAGTTATCCTACTCCGTGTTCCTTAAGTTCCTCAATAGCCTCTGATGTGGAAACTCTATCGAAAGCCTTATGAAGTCAATTCAAATCATCTTTCATTACAAGATCTACCTCTCAACACCTTAGTGATAAAATTTTACGTAAATTCGTAAGTCGACCAGGAACGCCCCTTTGTAAATACCGTGTCTGGAGATTCATTAGATCAATCTCGTGCCTATCAAGATGCGGCTACGGAATTACTTCGGCAATTATTGATTCCATAAAATTTCACCACTAGGAGGTAAGGCTTATTGGACATAGTTCACAGAACAGAAACCTGTCACATGCCTTGTAAATAGAAGGCTACTTGTGCATTTTCCACATTATCAGGCACTATACCAGTTTGTAGTGATATGTTAAAAAGATTAGCCAAAGGTATGCTAAGTTCCTTTTTACATTCCTTTAACACCCTTGCAAACGTTCATCAGGGCCTGGGGATTTGCTAGGTTTTAGTTTCTCTTTTATCTGAGGACCATGTCACTAGTTACCGCAATCGTGCATAGTTTATTTATCAGTCCTGTTCTACATAATCTATTATTTCAGGAATATCGCTAGTTATTTTCCTGGATGAAAACTGAGAGGAAGTAGGTATTGAGAAATTTCACACATATCCTTATCACTGTGAGTGATCTGACCAGAGTTACTCTTAAGTGGACCAATCTTGTCCCTAATCTTACTTCTGTATACCTGAAAGAAAGAGAACCAGAATATTTACAAGGGGAGGGGGAGCAAAGGGGGAACCGAAGTGGTAGAATTGGAAGGACGTAGTACAATGTAGTAGTATTAGTAGTGGTAGTTATTATTATTAGTGGTAGTTATTATTATTAGTGGTAACAGTGGTAATAATAGGAAGGTAGTAGTGGTGATGAAAAAAATTGACACAATGGAGTGTTAACGAAAAATAGTAGTAGTAGTAGTAGTAGTAGTAGATATTCCCTCTGCAGTTGTGGTGCTCTGGGTCCCCCTCCCCCCACACCCTTCGTATATATTCTAATTCCCTTCCCTTCTCTTGTTAAGTTCATATTTTGTACCCCATTCCCAATCCGGTGGGCGGTATTCAATGGATACAGAGGCTCCTAATGGGTCCAGTGTTGGATCGAAACGTTGGTATAAGTTTCAGTCTCCTAAGTGCGGGTTATTTATTTGTTGTTACATTTAAAAGCAGTGTAATTACATTAAGAAACTTAAGAATCTTAAGAATTTATAAGCAAGTTAATGAAACTTAATGTAATCATGTTAAGGGAACATAACCACTTTAGGAAAATTACATTAAGAAAAACAAGAATGTTAAGTAAATGTTAAATTAAGAAAGTATAATCAGAGTCAGAAAAAGTAGGCATTTTAAGTAGCTTAAAGTAGGCATCTAAGTAGGCATCTAAAGTAGGCATTTAAAGAAAAATTGCAGTCGTCTAAATACCTGTAACCCTATTATTTCTACAGTTAATATTACTTCAACATATTACAATAAAATTTTATTTTGGGGTCAACGCCCCTTAGGCCTGGTCTGTGACCAGGCCTCGCTGTAAATCAAGGCCTGATCAACCAGGCTGTTGCTGCTGGCCGCACGCAAACCGACGTACGAACCACAGCCTGGCTGGTCAGGTACTGACTTGAGGTACGTGTCCAGCGTCTTCTTGAAGAAAGCCAGGAGTCTAATGGTAATCCCCCTTATGGATGCTGCGGGAGCAGCTGAGCAATCTGCCGTGCCCACCACTTAGCAACAATGACTACCACTGAATGGGTATATATGAAAAAGATCTTTTTAGGTGTTTTTCGTGACCAACACAAAAACAAGCCATGAGTAATCTTAGAGTGACTAATGAGCAGTCGTGAGAGTACTGCTTCTCACAACAGGTTCTCACATTCAGAAAGGTCAGGCATGATGATTAAGACTGGGAGTCATAAAATGGCAACCACCGTGGAGCGTGCAGGAGAGAAGTCTGAATATTCAATGTCCTGTTACACCAGAATGTCCAGGGGATTAGCTGGGGATAGACTAAGTAAGTTTATTCAGGTATACACAAGTACAGTTACATAGTCATACATAGCAGCATACAGTTACATAGATTATCACACTTAGCAGCATGTGTTAGGGAGCCTAGGATAACCCAAAAAATGTCAAAGTGACTTATTTCCATTGGGGTCCTTTAGACTTGCTCGTGTTTACTGAAGATGTGACAAAGACAGTTGTAAACAAGTAGATCACAGTATACAACTAATCAAACAAATATCTAGGCACTTGAGGGGTCGGCCCACAACAACAAATAATAAGGACACGGCAACAATATGTATGGTAGCCTATAATCCTGATGTGAAAACTATCCGACTGCCGCAGTCACCCTTGAAAAATTCTTTGGCTCGACGTCTTGATAGTTTCAACATCGAGGTACATGGAACGAAGATCCCATCGCTGCGTCTTGGCCAGTATACATTAGCACTTCACTTGTCAAAAGAGACTTGCAACTCTCGATTGACTGAGAGTAATCTTTGCGCTAAAGCCCAATATTTTTACCTTTATGCCTACGGCAACTCCTTTGGGAAGCCACTGAACAGGTCGCATCATATGACTAAGACCTCCGATAGGACGCTGCTCTTAACAAAGAAAAAAAGCAGCATTTCTAAATTTACCAAAAAATGCACTAATAATTCAAACAGTAAAATTATTTGAGCGCGATTGGAAAATTATAAAAAAATATGAGTGAGCTAAACCAAAGTCCAGAAGTGATTCTTCGAAAGAAAAGATTGGAGATGTAGATCATAAAGATTTATAGTGAGAGAGAAAAAATAAAAAGAAACAGCAAAAAGAGGGCTTAGACAAAGGGGCGTGTGATAACGGAAACTAGAGAATTTACTAGGGTGTATGATTATGAAGGTCATGAAAACTAATAAACTAATGGAGACAACGGGTATTTTCAGCGAGTTCTCAAGAAATAGAAATTTAAAACTTACAGGTTCTCGAAAAATTA
>NW_026471411.1:0-10096 GCF_026875155.1 Cherax quadricarinatus | reverse complement strand
CCGAGGAAGGTTCTAAGGTATGTGTGGGGGTTTGGGAGGGCATGGTTGAGCAAGGACGTGGTGATGACGGAGGGGAGACGTGGGGGTCTTGGCCCTGATGTCATTGGGTCATAGAGTAATGGCTTTATATATTAAACAAAGATATATCCGGACTGGGGGAACAGAGGAGTCAGGGTAGGTAGGGTAATGGAGGATGCACGAAGATGGTGGTGTGGAAGGGATTTGCGGTATTGTGAGGATATGTTGAGGGTTTTTATTACATGTTTAAACAGGTGTCCACGTTAAAGGTCAAACGAATGGTGGGTGCTGTGGTAGGCAAGGGTGTCTTACAGGGACTTGCTGTATATCCAACATATGACTGGATAAGCATATGGAGGAAGTTTGGCTTGCTTAGAATAACAGCGAGGGTACGAGAGTTAGTATATCGTTTTCTGATGGGAATATTGGCCTCTAGGGATGTGTTATATAAGATGGGTCTTGTGAGAGAGGACTCATGCTTGCATTGTGGGGACATCGAAACGGCTTTTCATGCGGTATATTTTTGTCCCTCTTTGGAGGGGGTGAGGTTATGGATGTTGAGAGTTATCAGACTTTTGGGGGGGGGGCAATGGCCATTCCTACGGGCCTTAATGTTGGATGTAACTGGGGTGCCGGGTGATGTGGGTAGAGCCTTAATGTATGTTATGACGGATTATTTACATGTATCTTGGGGGATGAGGGAGGTTAGGGGAGAGTTGAGGATAAAAGCGTTAGCAGCGAGATTTTATAGAACTATGTGTAGGAATAGGCAAGTCTATGGTGGGAGGTGGGTAGTTAGCTTTTCGGAGGGTTACCGGAATCTCACTGTGGGGGGCCTTCTCCTCATGAACCCAGGGGGCGGGCAAAGGGTTGGTCTCCTACCGGGGGACACATGAGGGTGGGTTGGTTTAGGCTTCTTTGTAGTGTGGATGGTGGGAGGGTTATGAATAGAGTGGAAGGGAGATGAATGAGGATTTGGAATCTATGGTTATGTTCACTGCATACAGGATAACCTTAAAAACCATGATGACTAACCTTGGGATCTCGGGTTTAGAGCAGAATGATGTTAAGATAAGCACACAAGTTAACTTGATCGTTGTATAACTTATGTTTGCGAAGTGCTGTGACCCTGCACACAGTTGCTTTGTGGGAAAAAATTTCTGCTATGTTTATATATGAAATCATGATCTTTGGCTTAGTCAATTTTATAATCACATATAATGACACCTTTTTCTATGTACCTAATCATGTTATGTAATGATATATGAATTATAATGAATAGTGAGGTATTAGGTTAGGAGTGGACAATTTTATTGTGCGATGCCCTTAATGGGGTTTCGTGAGATTGTAAATTGGTTTTGTTCAATGGTGTTATTGGGGAAAAAACCAAGGAGGGAACATGTACAAACTTGTATTCAATTTTTTAATTAGATATTTATGTGCGAGGAATTTTTTCCATGATAACCCCCAGTATAATAACATTATAATGGGAAAAGGGGGGGGGGGATATTCCGGCACGAAGTAAGTGCGGCGAGTCTTTGGGGAAATGAAATTATAATTAATGCAATTATTTGATATATTATCTTTTAGATGTTTAAAAAAAAAAAATCCAATGTGTACATTTTAAAATAGGAGATAAGGTTTTTTATGTCCTGTAACTAACAGTTTTTGTACCTTATGTTAGGATTTGTTAGTTTGAGGGTTGATACTTGCGTATATAATGTTATGTCTTTTACTTGGGGTTTTTTCCTCCCCAGGTTTATGGGGGAGTTTCATGTGAATTTTCCCAATTAATGTTTATTGTCGGCTTTGGTTTGCCTATGTTTAAATTAATGTTCTTATAATATTAATTTTGTATGTTAATAATATTTTGTGCACTTTGTGAAAGGGTCTAATTGACAGATTTTGTGGGGGTTTTGTGGACACAGACATAAAATTTTTTTGGGTTTTGGTTTTTTGCTAATTTTTTTTTGTTCGGTGTGGAGCTCTCTCGCTTTTTATTATGTTAAGATTTTCCTGCTATTTCGGGAAGTATTATGGGGTATGTCTTTGAAATTTTTTATTGTAGGGTTGGGTTACCCTTTGTTTAATTATTGTAATGATAATTTTATCCTTCGTATCTGCATCAATCATCGTGTACTTGTGCAAGGATTTTTTACTGACGAATAACAGGCTGATTTGTAGTTTAGAATTTGTTGATTTTTTTTTCTAAACGGGTGTTATCCTGTTTTATCATTGTTCGGTGATGGTATATCCTTAATACAATAGAATGAAAACACTTGGGGTTCATGGGGTTGATGGTAGGTCATTGTATTTGCAAAGGGTTTATTTTTGTTTTTTTTTTTTAATTTAATCTTGTACTTATTATTATTATTATTAAATATTCCCCGGGTATTCCCCCGGCCCCGGGGCCCTTTTTCCAAGTGGGGGCCCCGGGCCCTTGGCCCCTTTTTTGGGAGTGCTGAGACTAATCCCCCATGGGGGAGGCACAAGTACCCCTCATTTTTGGGGGACCCAACTGTCCCCGGGCCTACCAAAACTAGGCCTCTCGGTCTGCCATCCCTGCCCAAGGGGACTAATGGGGAAAACAGTCTTATATAAAGGCCGGGCTAGGCACCTACCCCCCTAGAAGGTTAGGCATAGGTCGATGATCTTGTACTGTGCCCTTTTAAATAAAAAATAAAAAAAAAAAAAAAAAAAAAAAAAAAAAAAATAACAGAAAATAAGATGAATACCCCTAAAAACAAAGAAGTGATTAAAAAAAAAATTAAAAATTTGCACTGCTATAGTTTTCCTTTAATCAAAAGATGTTTTATAAAACCCAAATTTACATAGGAAATATTTTTTGAGATGATTAAAAAAAAAATTTAAATAGTTTCGCTGTTTTTTGTTTATACTTAGGCAGTTTTTCTTTTTTATTTTGATGGTTAACTACCAAAAGTTAATTATCTTTTATTTCTATATTGATGGTTTTTTTGAAAATTTATTTTTCAAATAAATATAATTAATTGTGACGCAGTTTTTGTAAAAAAATAGTTTTAGGGAAAAATTTTCTAGGTGTTACTGTATGTACCTCAACATTATAACATAAGTAATCTCATTGGGAGGCAACCATATTGTTTTTCCGAGTCACCCCCTGTGACAGTGAGAAAACTTAAAACCACCACCTGGTCAACAGGTGGCCCCCCTTTCCCCCCAAAGGGAAGGTTTCCTTGATGTTGGGGAGGGGCTCTTGATTTAGGGAATTGGATCTGGCTCCCTTCCCCCAAATTTAAACCCGAAAGCCTTCCAACCCCCCCCAGGGGCTGTAAATCCTCCGGGGTTTTGCGCTTCCCCCCTTTATTATAATAATAATAAAAAGGTGGCCCCTTCGACCTACAATTTATCCTTTCAACGAGACAGTAGGATTGGATACACCCACAATACGGGGCTTTTTAATTAATTGGGACTGTAAGATTTATAGTTTAGTGAATGAAGGGAGGGGGGTAAGAAGATAAGATAAAAATTTCGTTCGGATTTTTTAACCCCCCGGGGGGTTAGCCACCCAGGTAACCCAAAAAAATCATGCCATGAGGACTGTCTAAATTATTTCCTTGGGGGCCTTAATCTTGTCCCCCGGTAGGGTACACACGGTACATCCATCAAGGAAAAACATTTTTTACAAATCCCCCCCCTTACCCGATTTCCTTTGGGGGTCACTTATGTACTGGTCACTGCTAACCTATCCAAAATTTCAAAAAATAAACCCAGCTGGCCAGCATAATCTGTTATAACTAGAAGGGTTACTTAAATGTGGGGGAATTTATACTCCTTTTTCCTCCATTCACCATCCATTTTTGATTCCCCGCTACACCGACACGGTTCTCATTCCGGCAGCCGAAGTATCCGCGGGTTTTTCCCCGGGTTTTGAAGTCGTGATTCCTAAATCTTCATTTCCCGGTACGAGAGTCACTTTTACTCGGGGCAGGCGCTCTATTTTACATCCCCCTTCTCTTAAATCCCGTGTTATTTTCACTGATTAATTACCCTTAAAAGACGTTTAACGTTTCATTTTTTTACAAATTTTAGGTCACTCCATTAAGATTTAGGCCGATGGCGAGGTTAAACACGGGATTTCCCCTGGACAACACCATGGCCCTGCACCTGCCCCCCTCGAACATTATTCACAATTTTACCCCCCCCTTTACGGTGGGGCCCCCAAACACGTTCCCCCACTCTTCACTAGGACATCACTACACTTCCAAATTTTTGAATTGAGGGCCTTTTTTACCTTTTGGCCCCCCTGCGCCTTTCTCATTCCCGGTTTTTTCTCAGCCTACTCACCCATTTTAAACCCCCTCCCGCCCCCCTGCTCCCCCCCCTCGACCCCCCCCCCCCCCCTGCACATCTGCCAGGCGCAGCGGGAAACCCCGTGATTTCATTAAAAAAGCAAAAACATTTTTGACCCAAAAACGCCATTAAACATTATTTGACACTATAGCTTCGGAAATTAAAAAAATTTCCACAAGTTTAATATCTTTAACATGGAGCCCAAACCCTTTCCTGAGGGGGGGTAAAGGTTTCGAGATTTTTTTTTTATTTGATTTAAAAAATCAGGTACAAAAACCACATGGGGACATAATCTTTGTAACAAGATACAGGCAGTAAAAATAATTCAAAAGTGACTACACAAACACCAAAAATTTGACATATACAATGACTCATAACGTCTCACTCAAACAAACACGCTTAATGTACTGTGCTTCACGTAAAAAAGATGGGCTTTTAAAAAAAGATGGTCCCCACCACACTCCCCCTCCTTGAAAGCGCGCCACTTTCCCCCTTAGTAACCGTCATCATTTGCCACCGACTGCGGGGAGTGCGGTTTTGCTCGGGACCCCTCTGCTGTTTGTCAGGAGAGCCCCATAGAACAATATGGGCTGAGTATCCGCGTAGGGTAAACACTGTCGCGTTGAGCTGCTTCGTGGGGCGATTTCCCCTCTCGGGGCAGGTGTCTTTTGACAATCACAGGGGAAAAGTGGAGTGCAGGGTGATGAGGTTTAGGTGTGGCCCTGAATGGGGCCTATCGTCTATTCGTCAAATTAAAATTTACGGCTGTGTCGAGTCGTTAGTGACGAAAATTTTAGCATGTGGTATTGATGTAACTCCCTGTCTAGTGCGACTCAAGACGGGCTCGCCCCTATCTGGGTGAAGTTGCGAACGTCCCCCTTTTGGGCTGAGAGGGGGACTTATGAAGGGGTTTGCGCTTTGGTACCGTGCATTGGCAACCCAAGGCAAGTGGGGGGGCAGGAAGGGGGCAGTATCCTAGGGGAATTTTAAAAATTTTTTTAATAGAAACCCCCCCCCCCCAAAAAATACCACCCCCCCCCCCCCCAGTCTTTTTGGAAGATGGGGAGGGGTTGGGGGTTTTGCAGAGCTGAGGAAAGATTAACTGAGGGGGTACAAGGTGGGAGGACGTGGGACGTGGTGGGATGGTGTGGCTAAGGGAGGGATTCGGCTTTTTTAGTGAGGGGGGGGAAAAGGGATAATTTTTAAAAATTTGGGTTCTTAATTATTTGGAGGACAGGTTTTAAACGGGGGTTAGTAACGGGGGCTTAGAGGGTACAACCGATGGACCATTATGAACTTAAAAGAGGGTTGGGGGAAATCCAGGCGAGGGGTTTTCCAAGCGGGGAGAGAAAGGGCGGGGGTGGAGGGGGTTTTTTTGGGGAATAGGCCGTCCTCGTGTGTGTTGCGCAGACAAAAACAAACGTCAGCGGGCAACAGCTATTCCATTTTTGGGAGGTTCTTGAGTCGGTGGGAGGTTATAGGGCGGGTGGGTTACCCCACATTAAGAGGGATGGGGTTTGTTTGCGGAAAGGGGTACGAAAATTTTGGCGGGAGGAAGGGTAGTTTAGGGATTTAGGAGGGTTGGGGAAGTGTGCCAGGGGTTTAGGACCCAGGAAGGGACTTTGGGGGGGACAAACGAGGGGGAAAATAGGAGACTTTGGTCCCACGAAGGGCAAAAAGCACCGGGAATCGATGGACTGCCGGCGGAGTTTTATAAACAGCTTTGGGGGATTTAAAAAGGGTTTTTTTTGGTGAGGTTACTAAATTTGATAAAGGGAAAGGGGGCAGGTGGGTAAAGACAGGCAACAGCTGTATTTTTTGGGAAACCGAAGGGTAAGGAACAGCGTTCGCTCGGGGACAAGGGCAATATCGTTTTTTATCCGGATTATAAGTTATTTGCGAAAATTTTGGGAAATAGGATTAAGTGTGTTGTGGGGGGGGGTTGACAAACCCATTTGGGGTTCCCAGGTAGGTCAGGGGGTGGCAGGTTTTTTTAAAAAAGGGATTTCGGGAAGGAAAACGGGGGGAAGGGGGGGGTTTTGGGTTGCACTAGACTGGAAGGAGCTTATGATAGGGGGAGCGAAGGCTTTGAGAGCTACCCTTAAAACGGGCTAGGGGGAAAAATAGGGGGAGGGTAGGGGCGTTATATAGGGGGAAAAGGTGGGGTAAAATTTAATGGAAGAAAAGGGGGGAGGTTTTGTAATGGGCAGAGGCTTAACAGGGGTGCCTAGTAAAGCTTTTATTGCAGCAAACGGGACCCCTTTTAAGAAGGGGACGCCATATTTTTAAAATGGAGGGTGGGGGGGGTACAGGGGGCGTTTGGCCTGTTCTCATAGGATGTAAGATACCACTGTTTTGGTTAGAAGGGGATGCCCCAAAAACCCCTTTAGATGGGGGTCGCCCGTTTGCATGTGCAACTGGTATGAGGGAAAATGGAGAAGTCCAGGTAGGGTTGGGAAACTTGGGGGGAGAGGGTTCGAGGGGGGGTAGTGCATTCGAAAGAACGGGTGATTCTTTAAAAAATTTGTGGTCAAACTATGCAGTTTGATTTGGTTGCACGTGTTAAAAATTGGTCATTTTTGGTAGAAAGGGATTCAGGGTCGATTGGGGCATTGGGGCCCTTTATCATTTGCCCCTTTCAGCGTGCCATTGAAATTTAATGTTTTAAAAGTTAAAAGCAAGGGTTTTGGGTGTGGCGCTGTGTTCCCTTTAAGGGGGCGGCAAAGCAACTATACTTAGAGGGGGTTTTAAAATTTTTTTGGGGGTTTAGGTTTTGGGTTGGGTTAAAAGGATTAGTAATGTTACCGTGCGTCAGGGGGGGGGGTTGGGTTTTAAAGAATTAAAGAGGGGGTCAAAAGTATCTTTATTTAAAGGGAAGTGAGAGGGAGGGGTGGTTTGGGGGGGGGGGGGTTTAAAGGTACACAATAATTGAAATGCATGTTTCTGGGACGGAGTTGAGGGGGGTGAAAAATATATGAGGGCAGTGTTATGGTTTGGGGGCTGGGTAAGGTAAAAAAAAAGTAGGGGTGGTTTTGGAGTCAGGGAAAGGGTTTTTGGCTCCCGGGGGAGGGATTTTTCCCCCCTGTATGACGGGGGTGTATATGGAGAAGGTTTTTTGGGAGGTTTAAAGGTTACAACCCCGGGACGTGAGGTAGTACGGGTTTTGCATGGGATTTTACCATCGGGGGTGGTCTTTTGAGCTGACGGGTGGTTGAGGGGGGGGGTATTAAATATTGGCGGGGGGATTCCGCATTCCTGTGTGTATTTTTTTGGGGGGGTTGGGGACTCAGGGGGTTGGGTTTCCAGGGTGTTGCTGGATAAGTGGCAAACTTTTCGTTTGCGGGGGATTGGTCTTGATGTGGGGGGTTTTGGATGAAAGATTTTGGGCTTGGGGGACATTTGGTAGATTATGTTTACATAATGGGGAAAGAGGGGGGAAAGGGGTAAGTGAGGTAAGAGGGGGTTGGTGTTAAGGTTTTTAAAACTTGTGCCGAAAAGAGAACTTTTTGGGGGAGGGGGAGCGGGCATTCTCTGAGGGAATAGAGACCTTAAAATTAGAGGTTTTAAATTTAAATTTTTAAATTAGGGGGAGGGGGGGGAGGAGGACAATGTGTTTATGTTTTATTGGATTCAGGGGTGGAAACGGGGTGTCTCCTGGGATGTAACGGGGGAATTGTATGAATGGGCGTATGATGTGAAAATTTATGGTTTTGACAGTATACTCAATATATTTTTTTTGACTTTGCAGTGGGAATTGTTCTACGTATGTTAATATATCATGTTTTTGATGCTTTAAGGTCAGGGTTTGGACCTTTTTATTAATAATTTTGTGTTTTGATGAACATATTTTTTTTACCTTATTCCAATACATTACGTTAAATTTATTTAAAGTATAAGGGCCCACTTTATAATTTACAAAGTGACAAATAGCATACGTTGGGTGTTTTTTTTAATCATATAACAATGCATTTTGGGAAATTTGTCGTTTTTTGGGTTTTCATAGGTGAGGGGTTTTCCTTATGGGGGAGGAGGGGTATTTTTGTTATCCCAAAAAATTCATGTTTTGTGTGGTTTTTTTTTTTTTTTAAAAATTTTTTTTTTTTTTTTTTTTTTTTTTTTTTTTTTTATTTTTTTTTTTTTTTTTTTTTTTTTTTTTTTTTTTTCCTTTTTTTTTTTTTTTTTTTGGTTTTTTTTTTTTTTTTTTTTTTTTTTTTTTTTTTTTGTTTTTTTTTTTTTTTTTTTTTTTTTTTTTTTTTTTTTTTTTTTAAGATTTATTCTGTGAAAGAATGTTTTGTTTTTACTACCTTGTATTAAAATTGTTCTAAAAAAAATATAAAAAAAAAAAAATTCCCTTTGATTCCCGTGAATATTCCCACCAGACATCATTGTTAAATGACTTTGATTTAGTTGTAATACAAAGTGTTATTGAGAACCCCCACAAAAATTTACATGAAAACGGACAGCAAAAACCTGAAATTTGTTGATAAAAAAGTAGATGCGGACGAGGACATAAGTTGCCTTCTTTTTTCTCTGGAGACTCAGAGTAACAGTTAGTTGATCAAGCCCGACCACCGGGAGGCCGGGTCATGGACGGACCGCGGGGGCTTTGCCCCCCCGGAATATCCACCAGGTGGTAGGTATGGCTTTTTTAAAAAATGTTTTTGTAAAGGGGTTGAGCCACACTCCTGACCCTGTACCATCTAAAGTGATTGCAAGGGTCGAGCCACACTCCTACCCTGCCTCACCTACAAGGTTGAATGTTGAATCACAGCTCCTGTACTAACTTAAGTTAGAACAAATTTAAAATAGCGTAACTAAAAATATAATTTATAACTTTATAAATATAAAATTTAACTCGAAAAACCAATGTAATAAAAAAATTATAAAAAATTTTTTCTTTACAATTTTTTATTATTACCAAAACGGATTTAAATTTAATTTTTTAATTTTTTTTTAACAATTAAAATTATAGTTAGTTAAAGATTTGCCGGTATTCTCCCGCCCGGGGCCCTTTTTCCCAAATGGTGGCCCCCGGGCCTTTGGGTCCCTCTTTTGGGGTGTCTAGACCCAAGTCCCCCCAGGAAGGAGGGCACAAGGACCTCCTCACTTTGGGACCAAATGTCCCAGACCTAGCCACAAGCTAGGGCCTCTTGGTCGGCCTCCCCCCCCACGGGGGGGAAAAGGGAATGACATCTTATGAGCTAAAGGCTCGGGCTCAGGCCCAACCCAAACCCCGAAGGGTTGATGGGTGTCGATAATTAAAATTATAGTTTAAAAATTTTTAATAAATATTTTATACAAAAAAAAATGAACAGAAAAATTTTTTACAATAACTTATAAATTTGCAAAACTTTTTAAAAATACTAAAGAAAATAAAAAAATAATGAATAAAATTATTTCTTTTAAAATAATTTTTAAGTATTTTAGACTTTAATAAATTATTATTAAAAAATTATTTAATCCTTTAAAATAGTTTAGCCCGGAGAGAAAGTTTAAAAAAGCATTTTTTTTTTTTTTTTTTTTAAAAAACAGAACAAATACAATAATGATAAGAGTATAAATTAAAAACCCCACTAGATATTTCAAAACCTCTATACACAATCCCCTACGAAATAAATTCCTAGATAATGGGCCCTTACAACCATAACATAACCCAAACCTTATATACCCCCCAACCATACATAACCCACAACCATATACATAACCCCCAACCAAAACATAACCACAAAACCCTATACATAACCCCAAA
>NW_026471410.1:0-11266 GCF_026875155.1 Cherax quadricarinatus | reverse complement strand
TTGTTACGGGGCGACCAAACTAATTCCCCCTATAATTTTGTTCCCACGCAACCAAACAACAGTGTCCCACAAAAAACTTTCCCCCCGGGGCATGACCACATGTCATGTCCACCAAATACTGTTAAAGTCAGAAAAAATTTCAGTGCCACCTATATTTTCCAAAAGGCTTTTATACATATATTCCCCTAACTTTTACAATACCACATATTTTATACTTTTTAAGGTTGACCAAAGTGTAGTCCATATATTTTAAAGGCCAAAACCCACATCAGGCCCACCAGTAATTGTTCCATTTTGGTTTTTTCCACCTAACCAGGTCCACCAGTATTTTCCAATCCCAAAAATTTCCCCGCCCACCTTTTTTGTTCCACTGGAGGAACATTTTAATGCCCCCTAGTACTTGTTACTGGTCATGATACATTTCAGTGCCCCCTAGTATTTTCAACTGGTCGGACTATCACGCCCATAGTACTTGCCCCACTGGTCATCCACATTTTTGGGTTACCTAGAAAGTTCCATGTCTGGGAAACTTCATGTCCACCAATATTTCACGGGCCCAGGGCCCCTATTGTTCCCACCATTTTTTCACTTCATCCACACTATACCACTTGAAGGGTTCCGGCAATGCCACCTAAGTATTATAACTTTTCCCACTGGGCATGAACCAAATATGTCCACCTATCTGTTCCCTGGTCAAGTTTTTCGTTCCACCATACTTTTTCCACTGGCATCACCAAAAGTCCCCCCTAGATTGTTCCTGTTTTGCCCAACATCGTGCCCACCGGTATTTTCCACTGGTCATGCCCACACTCATGTCCACCTAGTACTGTCCACGGGCATGACCCCCTTCATGTCCACCTAGACTTTTTCCCAAAGGTCAGCTACACTATCTGCCACCAAGACTTTTTCCACGGGTATAACACTACATGCCCCACCTAGTCTTGTTCCATGGTAAACCCACCATCATGTCCACCTTCCACCTATACTTTTCCCACGTCCAGCCAAAATTCAGGTCCCCATACTTTTCCCGGTCTGCCAACATAGGCCCACCTATCTTGTTCCCTGGATGACACCTATCAGTTTTCCACCTGTCCCTTTTTCCCACTGGCTGACCACATTAGGCCATTTTAGTACTTTCCCTTTGGTCAGCCACATATCAGGCCCACCTAATTTTTTTCCCCTGGTAAAACCAACTAATGCCACCTAGAATTTTTTTGGGTTAAAAAACCAACTATCGTGTCCCCTAGTACTTGTTCCATGGTCATGCCCCAAAATTCACTTTCCATCTAGTCTTTTCCACTGGTATCCCCACCTACAGTGTCCCCCTATACTTGCCCCGGTCTGAACACTATCGGCCCCACCTAGTACTTGTTCCACGGTCAGAAACTTCAGTGCCACCTAGTACTTGTTCCACTGGATGACTCACTATAGGCCCCCTAACTTGTTCACTGTATTGCCCACAATCAGTGTCCCCCTGTACTTGTTCCACGGGCGGGGACCCCCCCCTTCGTGTCCACCTAGTACTTTTTCCAGGCATGCCCACACTTCAGTGTCCACCTAGTATTTGTTCCACTGGCATTACTACACTATCAGTGCACCTAGTACTTGTTCCACTGTTCATGAAACACTATCAGTTCCACCTAGTACTTGCCACTGGTCATGACCACCAATCAGTTCCACCGTCCACCTAGTCTTTTCCACGCCATGCCCACACTATCAGGTCCACCTAGTATTGTTTCCACTGGTCTTGACTACATTTAATCAGTGTCCACCAGTACTTGTTCCACTGTCATACCACACTATTATGTCCACCTAGTACTTGTTCCTGGCTGACCACACTACCCGTGTCCACCTATAATGTTCCCCTGGTAATGACCACATTTATCAGTGCCCACCTAGTATTTGTTCCACTGGTCATGACCACACTATCAGTGTCCACCTAGAAACTTTTTCCCACGGGTTTCATGACTACACGATTAATGTCCACCAGTACTTGTTCCACTGGCCCATGACCACCTTTTTGTGCCCCCACCTAGTACTGTTCCCCTGGTCATGACCACCTATCAGTGTCCACCTATTATTGTTCCTGGTCATGCCACACTATCAGGTCCCCCTAGTACTTGTCCATGGTCAAGACCACAATATAGTGTCCACCAGTACTTGTTCCACTGGTTCATGAGTAACTATCAGTGCCCCACCTAGTACTTGTTCCACTGGTCATGACTACACTATCAACGTCCACCTAGTACTTGTTACACTTGTATTGACCACACTATCATGTCCACCTAGTACTTTTTCCCAAACTGGTCATGACACACAAATCAGTGTCCACCTAGTACTTGTTTCCACTGTCATGACCACACTGTCAGTGCCACTAGTACTTTTTTCCACTGTCATGACTACACTATCAGTGACCACCTAGTACTTGTTCCACTGGTCATGAGTACCCCTATATGTCCACCTAGTACTTTTCCACTGGTCATGACCACACTATCAGGTCCACCGTCCACCTAGTACTTTTTCCACTGCTCATGACCACACTATCAGTGCCACCTAGTACTTGTTCCACTGGTCAGACCACACTATCAGTGCCACCTGTACTTGTTCCACTGGTCATGACAAATACATTGTCCACCTTGTACCTCGTTCCACTGGTCATGACCACCCATTAGTGTCCACTAGTACTTGTTCCCGGGTCTTGACCACACTATCAGTGTCCCCCCTTTATACTTGTTCCCCTGGTTCAGACCACACTATCAGGTCCACCAAAATATTTGTTCCACTGGTCATAACCACACTATCAGTGTCCACCTAGTACTTGTTCCACTGGTCATGACCACATTATCAGCGTCCATCTAGTGCTTGTTCCACTGGTCATGACCACACTATCAGTGTCCACCTAGTACTTGTTCCACTGGTCATGACCACACTATCAGTGTCCACTTAGTACTTGTTCCACTGGTCATGAGTAAGCTATCAGTGTCCACCTAGTACTTGTTCCACTGGTCATGACTACACTATCAACGTCCACCTAGTACTTGTTACACTTGTATTGACCACACAAATCATGTCCACCTAGTACTTGTTCCACTGGCATGACCACACAATCAGTCCCACCTAGTACTTGTTCCACTGGTCATGACCACACTGTCAGTGTCCACCTAGTACTTGTTCCACTGGTCATGACTACACTATCAGTGACCACCTAGTACTTGTTCCACTGGTCATGACTACACTATCAGTGTCCACCTAGTACTTGTTCCACTGGTCATGACCACACTATCAGTGTCCACCGTCCACCTAGTACTTGTTCCACTGGTCATGACCACACTATCAGTGTCCACCTAGTACTTGTTCCACTGGTCATGACTACACTATCAGTGTCCACCTAGTACTTGTTCCACTGGTCATGCCAACTATTAGTGTCCACTTTATTGTTGCATCACCTAACAGTGCCCTATTGTTCCGGTTAAATTCATTCACCAGTTTTTCCAGTCATCACCTTATCCTTATGTTCCACTGTCTGACCCAAGTGCCCCTGTTATTTTCCACTGTCATGAACTATCGCCACTATTGTTCCCTGTCTTGCCCTCCCCTATATTGTTCCGGTCTGCCACACTTCAGGCCACAGTACTGTCCCTGGTTGACACATATATGTCACCTGTACTGTTCCATGGTCATGAACTTCATGTCACAGTACTGTTCCACGGTCTGACTACACTTCACGTCCACCTATACTTGTTACACATTACCACACTATCATGTACCTTTCTGTTCCACTGGTTGACCACCATCAGTGCTAGTATTGTTCATGTTACCACACCTGTCACTAGTACTGTTCCCTGCATGAACACTATCGGCCACCTACTTCCTGCATATACATATTCCCAGTACTTCCATGGCTGCCACCATTCCGCCACTAGTATTGTTCCCTGCTTGACAACATCTGTCCACCTAGTACTTTCAGGTCTACACACTATCGGTCCAGTACTTGTTCCTGGTAGCCACTTATTCACCTGATGTTCCACGGTCTGCACACTTAGTTCATTGTTTTCCGTATGACCACTACTGTCACCTATACTTGTTCCTGGTCATGACCATTCAGTCCACTAGTTTTGTTCCATGGTCATACACACTATCGTGTCACTAGTACTTGTTCCACTGGTCATGACACTTATCAGGTCACTAGTCTTGTTCATGGCATGACACCTCATGCACAGTACTTTCATGCTGACCACACTTCATGTCCATATCTGTTCCATGTCATGAACTATCATTCATATACTTTTCCATGGTATGACAACTCAGTCACTAGTACTTGTCACTGATGACACACTTCAGTGCCACCTGTATTGTTCCATGGTCATGACACCATCAGTTCCCTAGTACTGTTCACTGTCAGACCACCTTCATGTCACCTAACTGTTCCAGGTATGACCACACATGCACTATACTTCCATGGCAGATATATCATTCACCTAGATGTTCCTGTATGACCACACTTCAGTGTCACCTATACTTGTTCACTGGTCATGACACCTATCATGTCCACCTAGTATGTTCACTGCATGCACACTTCATGTACCTAGTATTGTTCCACTGTCTGACACTATAGTGTCATAGTCTGTTCCCTGGTCATGCCCATATCAGGTCCACTATTTGTTCCGTATGACACACTTCGTTCCTAGTTTTCATGGTCATGCCCACTACAGTGTCCACCTAGTACTGTTCCCTGGTCATACCACACTATCGTGTCCACCTGTACTTTCTGTCATGACCACTTAGGTCACTATTTGTCCTGTCATGCACATATCAGGTCACTAGTACTTGTTCCACGGTCTGACACATATCAGTGTCCACTAGTACTTGTTCCTGCTGATAGCTTCAGTCCACCTTCTGTTCCATGTCATGACTACACTTCAACCTAGTACTGTAACTTGTTTGACCACACTATCAGTCCCTTATTGTTCCATGTCATACCACACAACGTGTCACTAGTACTGTTCATGTCGACACACTGTAGTGTCCACCATACTTGTCCACTGTCATACTACACTATCAGTGACCACCTAGTACTTTTCCACTGGTAGGGACTACACTATAAATGTCCCCCTTTAGTACTTTTTCCCCTGGTCTTGACCACACAAATCATTTTCCACCGTCCACTAGTACTTTTTCCACTGGTCTTTGACCACACAAATTCAGTGCCACCTGTTTTTTTCCCATGGTCATGATTTACATATCAGTGCCCACCTGTACTTGTTCCATGGTCATAAAAAAACCCCTATTAGGTCCACTTAGTACTTTTTTCCCTGGTAATGACCAAAATTTGTCAGTGTCCCCCTATTACTTTTTCCCCCTGGAAAAGACCACCCTTCATGTCCACCAGTTTTTGGTTCCACTGGCCATGACCAAAACTTATCAGTGTCCACCTAGTACTTGTTTCCACGGGTCTTGACAAACTATAAGGTGTCCCTTAGTACTTTTTCCCAGTCATGACCACACTATAAGGGGTCCCTTGTACTTGTTCCCCTGGTCATGACCCACTTTTCGTGTCACCCTTTTTTTTTACTTTTTCCCCCTGGTCATGACCACACTATCGCGTCCACCTAGTCTTGTTCCAGGGTCTTTGGCCCAAACACTAAATATATAAATATAAATAATATATTTATATATATTTTAATATTATAAATATATATATATTATATATTATAATTATATATATATATTTTATATATATATATAATATATATATATTTTATTAAATATATTATATTTATATATATATATATTAATATATATATATATATATTTTATAGGATGGGGTCCCCCTTTGGGTAAATTGGGGGACCTAAAAGCCCCCGGAAAGTGGAAAAAAAAAGGCTTAAGGGGAAGAATTTTGGGGATTTTTTCCCTAAAGCTTTTGGGTTTTTCCATTTCCCCCAAACCACCCCATTTTTTTAATAAAATTATTTTTTTTACCAATAGGAATATTTTATTACAAAATTTATTTTTTCCCAGAAGATTTAAAGGGAGATCCATTATTTGATTTAAAGGGGGGGGGGCATTAAGGTCTTTTTGTTTTTTACGTGGGGAACCCCAAATTTAAAAGGGCGAAATTTTAAATTCCAGCCCCCCAAAAGTGGGCCTGTCCCCCAAAAATACGCAGGTATTACCCCTTTTTGAACCACCCGGGCCCCCTTAGCCGCTGGAACAAAAACTAGCGGGCCCGGGAATCCCTATTTTACCGTTTAAAGTTTTTCCCCCCCAGCTCTTTAAAGGGAAATTTTTAGATGCACTTTTTCCCCCATGAGCCAAGGGTCTTAAACCCTATGGGAAAAAAACATAAATGAGGGGCAATTTTTCTCCATATTTTCTGGGACTTTTGGGACTTTCTGAAGGTTTGGAGTGCCCCCCCTTCCTCCCGGTGGGATTGGAAAATTTTGGTTTTTTCAGCCAAGGTAGATGCCCCAAAATTTTAGTCCCACACCACCCGCTTCCCTCTGCCGGCTTGGGAAAGGGGGATACCATCTGGGCGCCCTTTTGGGTTTCCATCAGATCCCGCAAAATTTGGGGGGGTTTTTCCCCTTTCGCTGGGGAAAACCCCGCTTTTGTGAGGCCCCCTCCTTTATAATTTTTATTAACCCCCTCAGGGCTTTTCAAACTTTTTTCCCCCGGGTTTTTCGGCACACAAGACCATTGGGACCCGAATCGGTTTCTGTTTCATGCCAAAAAATTTAAATTTTTTCGGCGGAAAGGGGCGGCAAATTTGAAAAGGGGAACCCCCCGATGCGGAAAGGTCTGTGGGGGCGAAGGCGGGGGTGGGCCCAAAGGGTGGGGTTGGGGAAAAGCCCTAAGAAAGTTTTCCCCCCAAAGAGGGGGCCCCCACTTTCAGGAGGGGGGGCTCTATCCCTTCCCCGAAAAACTCTGAAGCATTTTTGAGGCATATTTTTTCCCCTATTTGGGGCCCCTCCCAGTGCTATTGGTTTTTTTTTAGTTGTTGGGGGAAAGGTTGGTTTAAAGGGCCCCTTAATTATTCCCCGATCATTGCTTCCCCAATGAAAATTTTTTTTCCTTTGGGCTCCAATCTTTTCCCTAAGATGTTCAGGGGGGAATCGCTGCTACAAGCTTCCGGGTGGGAATACCAAAGAACCCGAAAAGCAGGTAACGAATCTGTGTTTACTTGGGACCCAAATTCCCCCCTTAATTTTGACTGGAAAATGTAGCTTGGTTTCCCCCGCCCATCTTTAAAATAAATTTTAAAAACTTTTGTAAAAATCTGCCCCCAGAAAACTGTCATATTGTCAGTATTTGGGTTAAACCCTATGAAGGTTTCACATTTTTAGGAAATATGTCAACCTGGCAAATCAAGCAACTTTGTTTTGGGGAAAGGTTTCAAAGGGATCCCTGGGGTTTTCCCCAAATTTCCTTTTCGTTTTTCCCTTTTTACTTAATTTCCAAATCTTCCTTGAGAATTTTTTGTCCAAAGGGGATTGCTTTCCCAGAGGGGTTTTCCCAGCAAGGACCTATTTGTGGGGCAATGCCCCCCGGGGTCTGGTTAAACTTTTGATTTTCTGCAATTTTTCATTTGTTGATGGGTGAGATTTATTTACATTTGGATTGGGTTCAGGATGAGACCCATTTTTGCCCCCTTATTTTCCTGTTAAGGGTTTATGTAGGAGGGACTCTTTTGTACCCGCTAGGTGCTATCTAGGGAAACCCGATGTTTGCTCCTGGTCCCGTTGACTGGATTTTCCCTAACTGTTCCCGTATAAGTTTGGGAAATTTCCCCCCCCCCTGGACCATTTCTCTTTATAGAGAAATGGTGAAGAGGACCATTGTTTGGACACCCTTCCCTGATTTTTGATTTCATGCCCCTCCGAAGAGAACCTTTTAACCCTTTCTTACCCCGCGGGAAAAAAAAGGGGAAGGGGAAAGGGAAATGTTTTTTTAAATTCTGCTAATACCACGTCTTTTTTTCAGGAGATTCTTCGCTTTTTGGAAAACTAATTTTACCCTTTCATTGTCCTCAGGCCGGTTTTTTTGAATAGCCCCTTTTTTCATGAAACCCCTGCTTCACTTCCTTGAGAGACCCCCCAAAACCCAAACTTTGTTTTTGGTTTTTAAGCATTATGGTGCCTCTCCGAAAACTTCGGACGCCCCTTTGGATTACCAGGGGGGCGTAAAGTGTTTCCTAAATGCAATTGGGCCGAATTTTCCCCCCCATCTTTTTTTTTTTAAGTTTCCAAGGTTTTTGTTGCACCAAAAAAAAGGGCTTTAATTTTTCAGTAACAACCCGCCAAGGGAAAATTTAAAAATTTAAAAAAAAGGTATAAAAAACCGACCCGGTTTTTTAGGAAGGGAAAATATCAACCCGTTAGGTTTTCTTTATTTCGAAACGTTTGCCACACAATAAGGGTTCTTTCAGTCCCAGTACAGAAAAAAATTTATAGAGCAGAAGATACTTTAAAACGATGTAAAACATCCATTTACCCCTTAAAAAATTTTTTAGGGGGTCAGTTTCCCCCATCCCGGAGAAGAGCCCTTGTTCCATAGTATTAAACAATTTTTGGAGAAGAAAGTTGGGAGGATGGGCCTTTATAGGCCCCAAAAAGTGGGGAGTTTGGTCCTAGGAGGAAGAACTCAATTTTGGGGGGGTCAGGGCCTTTCCCCCAAAACCAGTCGTTTTCATGTAGAGGTTGTCGAAGCTGATTGTAGGTCTGTCCCAAAATACCCCTTTTTTGCAAAGGTTTTGACAGATTGAACTTTTAAAAAGGTAAAAAATACCGGGCAGGTTTTTTAGGTAAGACAAAATAAGCAACGTTAAAGGGATCCCTTTTTTTTCGAAAGTTTTTGCCTACAAAAGTAGGCTTTCTTCAGTCGAGAAAAGGGAAAAGGTTTATTTGAAGCAGAAGATTCCCGGGAAAACGATGTAAATTTATTTCCTCACCCTTAAAATTTTGGGGGTGGTTTAGTTTCCCTTTAGTCTGGAAAAAGAAAAGGCTTGGATTTGAGGGTTTCCCGACCCCCCAACATCTGAGTTTTTTCCCTCTTCTAAATGACCTACTTTTCCCCTTTTTTGGGGCCCATATAAAGGTCCCTCCCGCACTTCAACCCATATTGTTTCATACTATGGAACAATTTCTCTTTTTCCCGACTGAGGGAACTGAACCCTCAAAACCCTTTTTGGGGGAAAGGGTGATTACATCGTTTCCCAAGGGACTTTTGCTTCCCATCCCAAATTTTCTGGGAACCCACTGAAAAAAAGCCTACTGTTTTAGGCGAAACTTTTCGAAAATTTAAAAATTTCCTAATTTTTGCATATGTTTTCTTTTCCTAACAGCCCAAAGGGAAATTTTTGACGGGGAACCCTTTTTGATCTTGAAAAGGGATTTTTTCCCCTGCATTTCCCCCTAATGGAAATTTAAACCCTTTCTTTTAAATGTTTTGGCCTTAAATTTCCCGTTGTAACCCCCCAAACAAAAAGCCCGTGGGAACGGAAAATTTTTTTGCTTTTTTAAATGTCTTAGTCTTCCCCAATCAAGGGTTTCCCCCTAGTGGGGACAGAGGTGTTTGGGAAATGTTTTGGGGGCCACTGGGTTTTCCCCGGCAGGGTGCTTTTCCCCCCAAGTGCTTTTTACTGAGTCAGCATCCCGGGGCAACTGTTTTCTTCACTGGTAAAAATTCTGATTGCCCCCCCCTGTGGTTGCCCTCCCTTTAATTTTTTCTTGCTCACCGGACTCTGGGTTTTTCACTGTCAGTAGAGTGAGTGGGGGTTTTGCCTTTTCCTTTTTTTGGGGTTGATGGGGAAGGCGAAGAGGTTTTCAACTTCTAGGGGAAAAACTCTTAAGGTTTAATTTACATTTAGGCGGCCTCTTTCCCCTTCTTTCCGGCACAGCTTAAACAGGGCATTTCCAAAAAAAATAGCAAATTGTGCCATGCCCCGATGGGTTTGGTTTTGGGATTTAAAAATAGTGGAACCATGTTTAAATTTTTTTAGGGGGGTCTTTAAAGTTTCCCCCCGCTGCGTTGTGGACGGGCTGCTTTTGGGAAAAATATGTGAGGTCCTCCCTACCGTTGCCCTTTTTTTTCTTTTTAAGGGGGATTGTCTGATGAGATTTAAATCTGTTGGATGGGTTTTAAAGGGCCGGGGGTGGCTCTGGATCCTCACTTCCACAGGAGGACATCCTGAAACCCGGCAATACTGTGTTTTTCGGAGGAAAAAATTAGAGTTGAGAAACGAACGTAAGCAGACCCACCTTGCCCCTCCAATATTTCCACAGTGCCATTTTTCCCCGGGGCTTGCTTCCTCCTGGGTTGGGTTTTCTGCTAGACTAGCAATAGGAGTGGAATATACATGTGGGGGGGTATGGTGCGTGGAAAAGGGAGTGAACTTGACCGTGGTGGCCCTGGGGGGGGCTGGTAGGGGAAGGGGAAACTTCCCCTGGGGAAATTAGGTGGGGGAGGCGCAGGTTGTTGATGGGGGTTATCCCCGGGAGTACAATACACTGGACTTGCACATAATATTTTTCACACTGTCTTACAAACACATAATTAATTTGTTTTCCCCTGTACACCATGAACTGTGGGGATGGGCACGCGAAAATGTGTTTCACTAATCTAGTTACACATCCTCTTCCCCCCACCCCCCGTGGGTGGGGGGGTGCACTGAGGTCCTCCCTTTGTTAACATAAAATTTCACTTGTTTTTTTCCCTAAAATATGCCCCTAAATAGTCCACACAACACACACAACCCACAACACACACACACACACAACACAACACACACACCACACCCACAACACATTATATATATATTTTAAATTTATATATTATATTTATATATATTAAAAAAATTTTTAAAATAAAAATTAAAATAAATTTTATTTTATTATTTTAAAAAATTTTTTTTTTTTATTTAATTCCTTTATATATATATAAATAATAAAATTATATTATATATTATATAAATATATATATATAAAATATATTATATAAATATATAAAATTATAATAAAATATAAATATAATTATAAAATTTTATTTAAAAATATATATATAATATATATATATTATATTATAAATATATATTAATATATTAATATTTAAAAATAAAATATTTTAAAAATAGACTGGAAAGGGGTACGGGCAGGGTTTTCACTAGGTTTCTTCCGGTCCTTGAAAGGGGGTGCCTGCGCCCCTTTTTAATATTTCTAATATTTTTTAAATATTTAATATTTTTTTAATTTTAATATTTAAAAAAAAA
>NW_026471409.1:5000-10730 GCF_026875155.1 Cherax quadricarinatus | reverse complement strand
CTCAGTTGGTAAAATGTGTTTGTACCAAAGGAAATTTAACGAATAAAAAAATTTTAAAAAAATTTGTAGATATTTCAAGTTCCCTGAAAAAACCTTTAACATATAGTTCCTTTTGTGAAACTTTTCAACTGCAAAACGGGCGTCTTCAGCCGAACGCAGGGTTTATATAACCCTTAATTTGTAGTTTTACGTGATTAAGCCGACACCCCTGGGAGGAGGTGGTAAGTCCTCAGGTTAAGTACAGATCTTAAGTTGGCTACGCGTGTTTCACCTCACTTATTGGACTGAAGAAGCTGTAGTGAAAAGCGAAAAGTTCCGATAATAACGATAATAGGATGTTGCACATGTATTTTATTCATTTATATAAATTTATGTATTGAATAAAGCTTAAAATAACATAGAACATGAAATTTTACAATACGTATAAGCTTCCATACACGCACAAAAAGTACATGATTATTATGAACTTGTTAGTTTGGTAAGACACGTATGCAACAGTTAAGTATCTTTATTTCGAACGTTTCGCCTACACAGTAGGCTTCTTCAGTCGAGTACAGGAAAGTTGATAGAAGCAGAAGAGACTTGAAGACGATGTAATCAGTTCCATCACCCTTGAAGTTTTGAGGTGGCAGTCCTCAGTCTGGAGAGGAGTATTGTACCTAGTCTGAAAAATATGGAGTTGAAGTGACAGGATGGAGCCTTATATACCGCCAGAGTGAGATGTAGGCCATTAGTAGAGTGCATATATATATATATATATATATATATATATATATATATATATATATATATATATATATATATATATATATATATTATATATATATATATATATTTATATTTTATATATATATATATATATATATATATATTATATATATTATATATATATATATATATATATATATATATATTATATATTATATATATATATATATATATAAATATTATATATTATACAGCAGAAAGGAAGTATGCCAGACATGAGGAGGTCAATGACATAAAGAGAAGCCTCGCCACAGTCCGTTGCCCAGCTCAACGGAAACCCCAAGTGCAGAGGTCTGACGGAAGTCAAAAGCGTCCTCATGGAGCTACTATACTACCCCGGAAGGATGGAAAGCAGATTGCCTGGGACTAAACCTGTGCTGCCACATTGGCAGACCCCTACTTGCCATACCCCAAGCGAAGGGGGGGGAGCTCCCAGCCACAGGGAACCCCGAAACCCCGCAAATATGAAGACCTTCCCCCTTTTAAACTTCATCCCATTTGGGTCGGAGACCTTGGACATGGGCAAGTTGCTCTAAAGTTCCTAAAAGAGTGGGTGAAAACTCGTTATAGAAACCAAGGACGACAGGGCGACCAGCTTCCTGTTTCAGATACTCAGTGTTGCGATCCAGAGAGGAAATGCCTGCAGCTTTCCGGGGCAGTGGCCCACCCCCGGGGGAGCGGGGAGAAGTATTCGAGATGTAGTGGGGGAAAATACTGTAATATTTTCCAGAATACTTGTTATTGTAAAAGGGCCTACTGAAATTTAATAATATTTTTTCATAGAAAACGGAAAGCCTGCTCGGCGAAGGCGGGCGCCATTGTTTTTTGAATGGAGTAGACGTTAATTAATATTGTGAAAAATTTTCGTGCTCTAGAGGTTAAAATTGGGTTGACACCTCTCAAATAGGAGACGAAATTGTTGGATGTGCATTCCTGCAAACTTGGATATCAGGCGACGGACAAGACCTCCCAGGAACCTCAATAAGCTCTTAGTTTTTGTGTGTATTTCGGCCGCATTATTTTCATAATTTAGTTAGAGTGAGGTTTTCTGGTATGTACACTTTAAATCTCCAGTAAAATTGGGTGGTGTATTAAGATATTTTTTTCATTCTTTTATGAAATTGGGTTTTTATTTTAATATAAACCATTTTTATTTTTAATATACAGTCCACAAATTTATATATTTCCCCATTTTGGTGTATGAAATTTTTCATTTTTAATAGGTCCGAGCAATTGTGAGTAGACAGTGGTAGGTATCAAAGGGGGGAAAATTTTTGCAACCTAGGTGTCCAAATTCCATTTGTCTAACTGATAAATAAAAATTATCTAGTTCATTTTTGTTATGTACATAATGATACACCCAAAGTAAATGAAATTTTTTCCACTTTTAATTTTTCCCTTGGCCCTTTTAAACCGGGATAATTGTGAAGCATTAATTATTTAAATTATTAAAAATTTATATGTGAAATAACGAAGGGGGGGTGTTAAGTTCAAAAAATTTACTTAATGTTTGGGGATTATAATTATTACAATATTTTTTGGAAAAGCAAGTGGGGGTAAAGATTGTTTTAAATGTTATAAGATATTGAAATTGATAAGAAAGTGTACTAATTATTTAAGGGTTTATTTAATTTTGAAAAAGCCAAAAGTGGTTTGGATTTATTTTAAGTATTTGATAAATTAATTTGTAAGAAAATTCGGGCCCCAAAGATTTATTCAGTGTATGTCAATTGATAAAAAGTGTGGCAAAAGATTATATTGTGTATAATATTAATTTGCTATGCCAAAAATTCTGGAAAGGATTATTTTAAATTTGTGAAATTTAAAATTTTGATAACCAATTTGGCTAAGGTTTGTATTAATGCACTTTAAATTATATTAAAATTTCTTGCTGTGTAATTGCTAAGCTGAAGCAAAAGGGGGATTTATTCAAAGGTGGGTTGTGTCGTGTTGTGAATTGAAATCAGTGTTATTAAGTTAAATTTTAATAATTGCATCATGGCTGAAAATGAGGAAATTTAATGTAGAAGACAACATATCGAATTGAGCAAATAGAAAATGTTTGGAATTTGAATCAAGAAACTGTGAATATGTGTTTTAAAAAATTGTATTTAGTGTTTTGGGTAATGATATGATTCATAAAAATTATTTACAAAAAATATGAAGGAGTTTTTGTTAGTAAACTTGTAATGAGACTGAAGTAGTTCATGATTAATCAGTTTATGAATTAGGGGAAAAGATTCTTTCTTGAAAAGTCCCCTTTGAAAAATTAAAATGTGAAAAAAGGGCAGTTAATCAGTCGCCCCAAAAAAAATTGTTTTTGCCAAAACCCAAAATTGTGTTTGCCTTGTTTAATCCTGCAGAAAATTGGGGGGAAATTTTTTGGTCAATTTTTAAAGCAGCTTGCATGACAGGAGGGCCCTACCTGTGTAACTAAATTTTTTCCCTAAAAGGAAGGTAAGGGGAATCTCACAAACCCTAAAAGCCTTTCCCAATGTAAATGACTCTTAAAGGAAGAGTTGACTTGTTGAAAGCACTTATGGTATACGAACAAAGTAGGTTGGATCTAGTGAAATTTTTGTTAATTTAAAATCTCCAGATCACACTTACAAAGGTTTCAGCAGTTTAGAGAAAAAAGGGGAGAGCACTCTCAAACTTTAAGCAAAAAATATAATCTGAAGGTGGTTGGTTTTGGGTGCCATGTACAGAAAAAATTAAGCGTAAAAACACGGGAAAGTTTCTCGAAAAGTATAAAAAGGGGTTTATCTTGGTCTGGGGGAAATAAAAGGTCTACAAAAATTTAATTGTTCAGTTGAGCCCCCAAACCACTCATTTTAAAATGCAAAACATAAAAACCCTTTGGGGACCGTAAGTTTCCCAAAGGGAAAAATTTTACCCCAATGGTAAAAATCAAAATTATTTCCAAAAAAATATTTGCATAGGTGATATAAATTACAAAATCGAAATAATGATTCCCAAAAGGTAAGAGAATAAGTATCCTCCTAAGAGTAGCCCAGTTAAAAAGAAACAAGTCAAAGAAAAGAAAATTTGTATTTTCGCAAGGGAATCATTCTTCAAAGAATTGCAATGCATACAATTCAGGGAAATAAATTTGAAAATTGGGGAACTTGACGATGTATCAGATGTTTAGGTTATCACAAGTAAAGGATTGTTATCCCCAAATTAAACTTCTTTTTCAATGTACAAGGAAGACACCATATATCATGTGTAAGGATATGATAAGTTGATAATAATGAAAAGTTGACAACCCGACCAAACGTACCTAATGTAAAAATTGCTGCTATGTTAAAAATGAGGGTTTTGCTGAAGTAGCCTTACCTGTGTTACAGGTAAAAATTGATAAAAAGGCATAATCAAAAAATGAAATGCATTTTTGGGACAGGGTCCCGGACTTTCATAAAACGAAAATGCCTTGTGGTATGAAAGTACAGTGGGAACCCCAAATTTTTAAAATTATCGGGTTTTTTTCTTCGGAAAAAAGGCCCAAATTTGTAGACCTTTTTATTAATGTCGGGTTTGGGCAATGAAAAAAAACGTTTAATGAGTAATTGTACGTAGATTTCCCAGAGAAAAAAAATAAGAGGGCTTAGTAAAGCTACAAAAAGACTTTCACAAAATGAAAATTTTTAGCCCCTTTCGGTGAAAGTGATGATTCTGTAGGCCCAATAAATTTTTGTAGGTTGACTATTATGCCCCCTTTGTAAAGGGTATGGTAAAGAAATGTCGTGTCACCCTTTTGAAGACTCAGGAGGATGTAATGTATGGAGGTTTCCCTAGTAATAATAATCTGACTAGATGAAACTAAAAATACCAAAAACTGTTTTCTTCCCAGGGAAATCGTCCCCATTAAAATTCTTCCTTAGGGGATGGTTTTGAGCCAGTGCAAAATTGGGATTAGACAGTTGGAATAAATTAAATGAAGAAAATCCAGAATTCTTTTATCAGGAGCAATACCGAGAGATTAAAAATTTGAAATTGAAAAAATTTTTTAATTCCGTGGAGATGAACCATCCAGAATTTTCCACTAAAAAACAGAATGGCATATGGGCAATTTAAAGGCTCAGCTCCGCGAACTGGTAAGACACCCGAATTTAAAATGCCTATAATGACTAATTGCTGAACAATTAATTAATAATTTAAGAAGAGGGACCTCCCAGCAAACCCCAAAATTTATGGTCACTATTTGCCCCATCACGGGTGAAGAGGATTCAAAAACCCTCCTTTTAGGTTGTGTTTAATTTTAGTGCAGGAGTAAAAAAAAATTCCTATTTAAAAAGATGTTTGTACAAGTCCGTCGTTGATGGGAAAAATTAGGAGATATCTTATTAAATTCGGATGAAAAATTATGCCTTTTGGCTGACTAAGTAAAGCTTTCCCAAGAGTGGTTTTAAAAAGGCGACCGGGATGTACCCCCTTCTCATGGCCTGAAATCCTAGTGAGCCACTTTGCCCCAAAAAACCTTTCTCTTTAGGGGGGTATTATTTTGGGGCTACATCCGTCCGTTCCTTCCTCAAAGGTGATAAATGCCCCCCTTAAAAATTTTGGGAAAGGGCCCTTGAGTAAAATAATGAGCAACAATTTTATGGGACAAAATTTTTGTGGTGCGTCAAGAAGAGGGAAATGTTAATGACTTATAGAGAGGTAATGAAATAAATAAGGCAAAAAATGCTTGAGGGGAAAGGATAGTAATTCGTCCCCAAAATTTAAAAAACAAAATAAGTAAAGATTACCCCGGAGATAAAATCCAAAATGTAGTAATGTATAGGATTAACTTGGGGGACTGAGAGAGATTTGTTAAGGGTTAAAACCCAAAAATTACGTACGCCCAATAAATTAACTAAGAAGTTTGCTTGCTGAAGTTTCCAAAGTTTTGATCCATAGGTTTAGTGTCACCCCTTTTTTATAGAGGGAAAATTATTTAATTTAGGAGCATTGAAATTA
>NW_026471408.1:0-11545 GCF_026875155.1 Cherax quadricarinatus | reverse complement strand
AGTGGGGGAAACACCAGAAAGGAAAGATTATCAAAGCCCCAACATGGTTTCAGGGACGGAAATCCTGTGTCAAAAACCCTATGGATTTTCTATGACATGGGAAAGCAGAAAAGAAAGAGAGAGGGGGGGGTGGATTGCATTTTTTTGGGACTGCAAAAAGGCTTTTTGACACATTTCCCAAAAGAGATTAGTGCAAAAATGGAGGGGACCAAGCAGGGGGGGTTACAGGGAGGACCTAAAATGGATCGGGGAATACTTGTAGGAAGACGCAGCGAGTCTGGTCGTGGCGGGGTGTCGAGTGGGCCCCTGGACCAGCGAGGTCCCACAGTGGTCGCCCTAGGGACCGTGGTGTTTTGGTTTTTTGTAAACGAATGACGGAAGGAATAGCCCGAGGGGTCCGTTTCAAAAATGACGTGAAGTTGATGAAAAGGAATTTCACTCGATGAAGCCGGCAGAACTACAAGGGATTGGAAGGGCTGCGACTGGCCCAGCAATTGGGCCCGGGAGTTCAACCCCACAAGTGCAAAGTCGGGAAGATTGGGGAAGGGAAAAGGGGAAAACCGGACGGAGCACAGCTAGGGGGCCAGAGACTAAAAACCCTTTCCTAAGGGGGAAAAGATCTGGGGTGGTATAACCCCAGGCACTCTCCAAAGCGCACATAAACCCAAAAACGGCTGCAGAATTTTTTCGGCTAGAAAACCCTCAGGCGCTTTCCCGACTTTTAAAAAGGGAATCGTTCAGGACCTGTACCCGTGTTTTTGGCCCCGTTTTTAGAGTTGCGGGCCAGTTTGAACCCACACTAGCCAAGCCGAAAGGAAACTAGAGAAAGTGCAAAGGGTTTGCAACAAGACTGTCCCAGAGTAAGAGGTATGTCGTCGGGGAGAGGTTAAAGGGAAATCACCGGACGACATGGGGAACGAGGATGGGGGGGACTGATAACGACATACAAAAATCTGAGAGAATTGAAAAAGGTGGACAAAGACAGGTTGTTCCAGGTTTGGACATAGTAACATGGGGACACATTTGGAATTTGAAGACACAGTGAATCACGGGGAGTTGGGAAAAGTATTTCTTCAGCCCAGAGTAGTCGGAAAATGGAATTTTTGGGGAAAGCGATGTAGGGGAGGCAGGACCCTTTCTTTTGCTTTAAGCGAGGTATGATAAACTCCGGTTCGGGAGAAGCCCTGTAGCGACCAGTGAAGAGGCGGGGCCAGGACTGGACTCGACCCCTGAAACCTAAACTGGTGGTAAATGGGGGAGTACCACACCCACACACTCACGCCGCCACCGCAACACACCACCCCCAAACCACACACACCACAAACACCCACACACACAACTGCAAAACCTCCTCAAGGAGAAAGTTCTTGGGGGTGAGTAAAACACAAACTTTCCGGAAGCACATATAACCAAATAATGCTGCAGCTATGGGCGCCTTTAAACCCTGAGAATGCGCTTCGTCCTTGTAAGAATGTTAAAGACACTGAACCGTGTACGTGAGGCCCATGCAGGGGAAGGCAGCTTCTGTTTGAAACCCACACTTGATCAAGATGTCAAGAAAATTGAAAAAAAAGTGCAGAGGTTTGCGAAAAGGTTATTTCCGGGGGTTAAGGGGAATGTTTATAAAAAAAAAAGGTAAGGGAAATCGGATGAGCACTGGAGGAAGGAGGGTTTTAGGGGGATATGATAACGACATACAAAATACTGCGGGAATAGACAGGTGGACAGATGCAGGTTGTTCCAGGATGGGACACAGAAACAAATGGCAAAATTTGGGAAAGTTAAAGGGACCCAGATGAGTAAAAGGAATGTTATGAAGTTTTCTTCAGCATAGTTGTCAGGAATTGGAATACCCTAGCAAGTGGGGGATAGTGGAGGCGGAAACCATACATAGTTTTAAGATGAGGTATGATAAGCTTTTGTGAAGGGTTTAGAGAGGACCTGTAGCACTAGTAAAAGGGGGGGGGCCAGGAGCTGAGTCTCGCCCCCTGAAACCACAATTGGGGAAATTACACGTACTAAACCCCACACCCCAACACATGACACCACACACACACACCCACACCCCACACACACCCCACAACAACACACACACACACACCACACACACACCAAACCACAAACACACCCACACCACCACCCCACCCCACACACACCCACACACACATGCAAACCCACCACAACACACACACACACACACCACACACACACACACAACACAACACAAACACACACTACCACCACGTTTTTACACAACAAATCTAGATTTTCAAGTGAAGAGGAAAGCCCAAGGGCGGGGACGAATGAAGGCAAACTTCAGAAAAGGGCTAAAATGGCTGAAAAAATTTCCTGACTGGTTCAGTGGGAAAAAAGAATGGGGGGAATTTTTGTAAATGAGTTGATGGAATATGTGACGAAAATTTGAAAGGAAGTTGAGGGAGGTTTGTCCCCCAAGGGGAAACAAAAAATAAGAAAAAAGCCAGGATGAGTCCCTTTGGTTCCCCCTAGTGTGAGAGGTAAACCAAGTGTGATAGAGAGTGTAAGAAGTATAAAAGGCAAAGGCCCCCAGGAGAAAAAGGGGGAAGTGTCGTGACCCCAGAATGAAATGCGCAGGTAAAAAGGAAAGGCCCCAACGAAAATGCAAAAATTGAGTAGCACGAAAGCCAATGTGACCCGAAGTGTTGTAAGCCAACATCACGGGAGAAAGCAGTATGGACCAGGTAATCGGCTGGGGAAGGAAAAGAGGGGAGATATTGATGTATGTGAGGAGCTCAAATTAGATTTAAAAGAAGTTTTCCCAAAGAGGAAGACAAAAGGGGACTGGGGAAAAAGACGGGGGGGGGGGGGGTAACCATCCAAGTGTTAGCCCAAAATACATTAACCGAGGAAGAAGTGAAATGAAGGGCTGCTAAGAGAGCAAAAATACCTCGAGGGATGGGGCCCGGAAATTCTTCCATGAAGGGGAGCGAGGCGCTATGTATACCATAACAACAATCTTCAAACATTATCGAAATAAGGCAAACCCTGGGTAGGAAAGACAGCAAATGCCGTCCCAAATTTAAAAAAAAAAAAAAAGGAGACAGACACAAAACATTAAAACTACGACCAGGCATGAATGTTAATGCAAAGCTGGGGAAGATTATCAAGAAAAAAGTGGTGTTCCCCCAAGAAAGGAATGGGCTTATCAACGACAAAAAAAAACGGTTTCAGGGTGGGAAATAATGTGTCAAAAACCTACGGGAGTTCTATGACGGGTGACGCAGTAAGAGAGGGGAGGGAAGAGGGGGGGTGGGTGATTGCTTTTTTCTGGATTTAAGAAGGCGTTGACAGTTCCACACAAGAGTTTTGTGAAAAAGCTGGAGGATCAGGCAGGAAAAGGGGGGGAAAGGGTGCCTCAATGAAATAGGGAATCCTGGGGGGAAGACTCATCGTTCAGGTACGTGGCGAGGGTCAGAGTGGGCGCCTGTTCGAGTGGGGTTTTCCACAGGGTCAGTTCTAGGACCGGGTGTTTCTGGAATTTTTGTAAAAACGCATGCGGAAGGGAATGGTCAGAGTGTCCTTGTTTGCAGATGATGTAAAGTTGTGAGAAGAATTCAATCAACGAGGACCAGGCAAAAACTGAAAAAGGATCGGACAGGCTGCAAGCTTGGCCCGGGAAAAACTGGACCCGGGGGTTTCAACCCCAAGTACAAAGTATGAAGATCGAGGAAAGAAAAAAAGACCGCGACGGAGGAGTGTCTGGGGTGGCCAAAGATAAAAACCTCACTAAAGGGAAAAAGGTCTTGGGGTGAGTATAACACCGAGCACACCCCCCGAGGGCACTTTAAACCCAATAATTTCTGAAAAAATTTGGGGCCTACCCAAACCTAAGAAGCATTCAAATTTCAATAAAAGAATCTTTAGAAATGTATATGTCAGGCCTTTTGGAGTATGCAGCCCCAGTTTGGAACCCCCCCCTAGCCAAGCACGTGGGGAAAAATTAGAGAAAGTGAAAGGTTTGCAACAAGACTAGTCAGGAGCTAGGGGGCATGTCCTAAAGGAGAGGTTTGGGGAAATCGCCTGACGACATGAAGGACGGAGGATGGGGGGATATGTTAACATAAATACAAAGAGGAATTGAAAAGGTGGCGAGAGAGTTTTGTTCCAAAAAAGGGGAACCAACAAGGGGTACAATTGGATTTGAAGACTCAGATGAATACAGGGATGTTGGGAAGTATTTCTTTAGTTTGATTGTCAGGAAGTGGAATTTTTCTGGGAATTGATGTAGTGGAGGCATATCCAACATGTTTAAAGAAAAAGTATGATAAAGCTCATGGAACAGGAAGAGTGACTAGTAGGACTAGTGAAGAGGCTGGGCCAGGACCCGTGAATCGACCCCTGAAAACCACAATAGGCGAGTACACACACTCACTCAATATTCCCCCCGCATACATCTCCCCGTCCCGCCACAAATTTGCCCAAATCCCCCAAAATCAAAATCCATACACTCCTTTCCCCGCCTCGACTTTTTCCACCCCCCAGTTCCCCCGGTATTCGCAAAAACCAGACTTCACTTTCATAAAGAGGTTCAAGTTTGTACAAAAGCCTGATGGAATCTCCAAAAAAGCAACAGTTAATTTAAAAAAAAATCATGGAAATAAATCCAAACATCGCAAAGGAGGAAAAAAAATCAAGGGAGGAAAAAAATGGACGAAAATTTCCTGTGGAATACCGGGACGAAAAGGAAAAAATCTTTTGAAAAATGTTTCAAAAAAATCGACAAGTGAAAAATTAGACCAAGTGTAACACTTGGGTTTTTTTTATTGGGGAAAACGTTTCGACACATAGTGGCTTATCAATACAACGCAAAAAAAGAAGGGTTAAAGGTCAGGAAGAGTTTGGGGTTCGCCCCTCAGTGGAGTCGATTGTAATCCCCCATCAATCTTCTTCCCACACTTCATCGCATAATTATAAATAGAGTGAGAGGGTTGGTTTCCCAGGGGAAAACCTGCCTTCTTTTCTACTTGATTCCCGCCCCCTTCATGGTCTTCGGATCCCCCCACCTCCCCTTCGACATTTTTAAGGCTCGTTCTCATGCTTCAGCTTCAGATGTTCCAGCCATGAAGCAAAAATTTCTCCGGGTTTGGGGACTGAACACCTCAATACTATTTCCCCCAAGGTTTGAGGCCCATTACATCATTTAACTACTATCCCTGCTGCCCCCGTTTCTGACGGAAGACACGTGTGGCGAAACGTTTCAACAAAAAGATATTAAAATGTTGACTGTGTCTTGATCTAACTTGTCGATTTTTACACTTTTTTAAACACAAAATTGGGTGCAATGAAGTTTATTAAGTCATGTTCGTGACCCCAAAGGCAGTTTAAAGCCCACATTCACCAACAGGGGGGACGACGTACGATAGCGCAATTATTTACCTTACGTTATTTAATGCTGGGGACTAGGACCCAGGCATTTTGGGACATTCTACATGGGCCAAAAAAAATTTTTTGTGTTACTTTTAATCAATTAAATCCGTGTATTTTTATTCAGTTTCCCCAAATTTTTTTTAGATGCCTTGCTACGAAGGTCAAGTTAATGAACAAAAAAAGAAAAGAGGAAAAACTGTTACGTGTCACATCTTGTCACAGGGGGAAAACCCGATTTGACTTGGTTGTGGGCTTTTTAAATAAACTATAGGTTCGAACTTATGAACTCCGACTATGAACGAGTTTTCCCACCTGCTATTTCGCCAGGGGTATCTGTAAAAAGGTTTTAAAATTTTAACCCTTTTTAAATTGCAAAAACATTCCCATATTGCAAATTTAGAGATGAGATGGGGAAGTAGAAGGCCCTATTAAATCACCCGCGCTCCCCAATAGCTTACAAAGCATTAAGAGAAGAGATCCCCGAATTTGGAAAACGTGCAAAACCCTTTCCTGAAGTACAAATAAACAGAAAATCAGTAAATTTATGCATGGGTGGAAAAAAAATTATAAGCAGTTTTGTGATATGGACGGGTACTCTCGTCACTATATATACGGAATCTGTAAGAATCTCTGGGCTTCATGGAACCCTCGTCTCGGATTACAAGTAAAAAAGAGATGTCTTTTTTTTTTGTTCTACTTATTTTTTTTTATTTTGTTATTATTATTATTTTTTTTTTTTTTTATTTTTTTTTATTATTATTTTTATCAAATCATCATTATTTATCTTCATTTTGTTTTTTGAGAAAATCTAAACCGAAGGGGTCGTAAAAATCGCGGAAGGGGATGCAATCAGGTCGATTCATAGGGGGGGATACATCTAATTTCTTGGATCCCGGCCCCCAGCCACGCAACTTCTTTGGGGTTCTTTATAAAGGGGCTAGTTCCCCAAACTACTAGCGTTTTGTAGGATGCGGGGGGGAAAAGGGTCATCTAAAATTCTTAAAGAAACATTACTAGAAGACCCGAGGGGCAAGAAAAATTACTAGAAGACCAGAGGCAAGAGACAACGTTATAGAAGGGCCGGGGGAAAACAAGAGACAAAAATTACTGGAAAAACCAGAGGAATAGAGAGGCAACATTTCTGAACCAGAGAACAAGAGAAACGTTACTAGACGGTCAGAGAGCAAAGCTGACCCCTTTAACGCGCGGGGGTTAGGGGCACCGAAACCCCCCAGAGTCGAAAATCCGCATTTACTTTTGACTCCCCAAAAACTTAATCTAAAGGCCTACTGTTGACCCGGGAAGTCTTTTCCGATAACATAAACATTCCATTAACACATTTTTGTAGTTATATGTGTTATATACTGATTTTTACAAAAAAGTAAGCTAGATAAAAAAAAATGTTTTTAAGGAAAAATACTGTACTGCATTTTCAAAACCCTAAGTTTACGTTGTTGTTTACAAGATGAATCATTTCTGTCAGTCCTACATCAATATTTTCTTATATGAATAAAAATACTGCAGGTTTGCTTACTAACACTAGGCACAAAATTAAAAAATTAAATTTTAAATGAAAATTTTATTTATTTTGTTTAATATGCATCTTTATTGCGAATGGAAAAGTGCGATCTGTAATGATAATATAAAAATTTTTTTATTATTTTTTTTTTATTATTATTTTATTTTATTTTTTTTTTTTTTATATTTGGATTATATATTTTTTTCAAACCCTTTTGGACAGACTTTAAATAAAGTCTACATGAATTGGAAAAAAAGGATGGCGGGGGAAGAAATTTCAAACAGTCCCCTAAAGTTACTATTTTCCCTGAGGATGTTGGGCCTCGTTCAGTTCGGGTGGTATTATTAAAATTTATTTTTTTATATATTTATTATTTTTTAATATTTTTATAACTTTATTATATATATATATTTATATATAATATATATATATATTATATATATATATATATATGTCGTGCCCAATAGGCAGAAAATTTCGATCTTGGCTTAAATAGCAAAGCTATCTTGCCATTGGACAAGTGAAAATTTGTGTTTGCACTAATTTCGCCAAAAAACGTTTGAACCTAACGAAAAAAAATATTTCACTGTGTTTGTTTAGTATTAAAAAATTGTAAACAAATCTAAATATATTTTGTTTGGGTTTGGCTAAAAAAAATTGCGGTTATAATAAGGTTAGGTTAAATTTTCTAAGTTCTTTTGGGGAAAATTTAATTTTTTTTAAACAACTCAATGAAAAAAAAAAATTTCTTCAAAAAGTAAAAAGGGAAATTTTGAAAGGACTTAATTTTTAAAAGAGTTTTTGCTAATTGACCCCTTTTACATATTTGGCACGACATTTATATATATTTATTTTTATATATTTATATATATATATATATTTATATATATATATATATATATATATATTTATATTTATATATATAATATGATTCTTTAAATTCAAAATTTTTTCTGGAGTTTTTTTTATAATGTGATATTAATGAAGATTTCATTAAAAAGTAAATTTATATCTTATTGTCTTTTCAAACTTTAAGAGTGACTTTTATCGATTTTATGAAAAAATTTTAGGGCATAATCTCGAAATATTCCCTTTTATCCCCCTCGTTCCATACTGAACTGCACATGACTAAGTTTTTTTCTCTGCCCAAGTATTTATCAGGGTGGAAAGTTTGGCCGAGGGAAAGTTTTGGTCCGGTTTCAGAAGTTAGTGGAGGCTGTGCCGGGTGTCGTTCCCGGCAGCGGATGCTTCCCGGGGGTACCAGACTCTCTGGGAGAGTTTTTTATGTCCTTGTGTGTCCCGGTGACCCCTGGTGTGTGTGTGTGTGTGGTGTGTGTTGTTGTGGTGTTGTGTGTTTGTGTGTGTTGTGGTGGTTTGTGTGCGTGCGCGCGCGTGGTTGGTGTGTCCATCTCATCCACTTCCGACCGCCTCAGGGTTTTAAAAAAATACTTTCCGAAAATTTTTTTTGATCGCCCGTTGTAAAAATTTCCCAACCTTTTCCCCCCAAATTGTTTTTCCCCCTTCAAGACCTTAATGAATCCTTTTGTATTTTGTATTAGGGTTCCATTTGGTGTTCCCCCCCCCCCCCAAAATTTCCAAAATTGGAACTTCAGAAAAGAATAATTACAAAAGGAATTGGAGAAAAATATTTTTTACAGTATTTTTTTTTTTCCCTTCTTGTCGGTGAAAATTTTTTTCTTTAAAATTCCTTTAATTGTCATGGTAGGTATATCGGATGTCAGGTTTTTATTGCCTATTTGGCCCAATGCAAGTGACATAAAAAAGGCCCCAGAAGCAAAGGCGACAAGACCGGACATTTGTCGTTGAACGAAAGTCAAAAGGGTTACCGGAGTGGAGCTCGTGTGGAAATATAAGCAGACACACAGCTGCATTCCCCTTGTAAACACTCGTAACCCCCTTTGGGAAAACTTTTAAGCATCAGGTTTCGCCCGGGACGTGAAGAAAATTTCATTGTAGTATCTATCTCATCTGAGAGACATCTAGACGAGTCCAAGGGTCAGCTAAAGGATGTGTTAAACTGAAAGCATAACAAGGGTACAGAAATTTGTCTGTCGCCCCTAAAAATTTGAGTGTCTGACCTGTAGGCATCACTGAACCAGTGACCTGTCGGTCTGTTGGAATCCTTGACCCCCTGACCCCGTTATCTGTGGCGATTTTTTAAAAACTGACCTGCTCAGCCTGTCATCATCCTTTAACCATTGACTTGCTTGTCCTGGAGGTGGCGGTCGTGTAGCTTTTCTCAGACTCTCGGGGAAGAGTAAAAAAAGTGCTTTGAGGGCAGAGTTTTTGTTTTGGGGGGTTTTGCCCAGGGCAGCACGTTGAACTGTCCCCGCCCAAACAACAGCCAGTAGCCAATG
The DNA here is from genome assembly GCF_026875155.1 of Cherax quadricarinatus. Taxonomy (NCBI): domain Eukaryota; kingdom Metazoa; phylum Arthropoda; class Malacostraca; order Decapoda; family Parastacidae; genus Cherax; species Cherax quadricarinatus. Next base: position 2,242 of record NW_026471408.1, on the reverse strand, counting down.
GCAACGATCTTCGAATTTCTTTTGGTAGATAATAGGTGTCCCGCTCTAACGTTATCGGTACTTCGTGCCCCGCCCCGCCGCGGACCTTTGGCACTATTCGCCTAAAAAGGAGCACTAAGCTCCAGGCAGGCTCAACGGCACAATTCGAACGCAGTAAGCAGGTGTGTTACTCTTGGGGCGGGGACATACGGAGGTGTGGGAGTTGCAAACTAATTTCATTCTCTCCCTGTTTGGTGTATGCTTCGACCCGGGGTATTGATCAATTTAAAAACCCTGCGCTAGCCAAGGATTCGAACCCTGTTGTTGGCCGCCATTCTGAGCGGAACCAATGGCGCCTTAAAACCCCCGAAAGACCCCAAACCTACGGGTGGGTGGTTCGTGGGGTTTAAAGGGGTCATGTGGTTCTCGCCACAATGGGGGCCAGTACAACATGGGTTCAATCATTGAGCCATCCGGCTAACAAGCTTTTTAGTAATGAAACCCGAACAAGTGGTACAAAAATTTACCCAAAATGGGTGGGGGCCCGGATTCGACGCCACGACACATGTCTGCCCCAAGAGTAACACACGTACGCGTCACCCATCCACTCCGTCTCGATCCTGGGGGTCGTAGAGTGTGGGATCGAAAACTTGGTCTGCTGCGTTGGTAAATGATTCAGTACCACTTTTTTTCGTGGTTTTTATTTTATTTTTAGATGCTTGTTGAGGCAGGTATTCAAACAGGAGGAGGTGGGAATTAATCCCTTGAGCTTTCCACTGTCACCGGTCCCCGCAACAGAAAAGTCTAGTTCGTTTGGTTTTGTTGTTTGCAGGATCGTGGCGGAGTGGATAAAGGGGAAAAATCGTTTTGTTGTTTTCAGGCGGGCATGTGGGGGGGGTCGAATCCTGGCCCGCCCCAGTTGGGTAAAAAGAAATTTTTATTTTTTATTTTTTATATATATTTTTTATATATAATTTTTATTTTTATATTATATATATATTTAAAAAATTATATATATGTCGGCCCGAATATGTAAAAATGGTCAACTGCAAAAACTCATTTAAATTAAATTCTTTTTAAAAATTTTTCTTATAGTTTAAAGATTATTTTTTTTTATTAATGTTAATGTAATTTTTTTTTTTTTTAGCACCAAAAAATCTTAGAAAACTTACCTACTTATTAAACAAGACAATTTATTTTACCTAACCCCAAATATATATATATATATATATATATATATATATATATATATATATATATATACATATATATATATATAATATTATATTAATTTTATATATATATTATATATATATATATTATATATATATATATATATATATATATATATATATATATATATATATATATAGATATATTTATATGTTATATATATATTTATATATATATATATATATATTTATATATATTTAATGTCGTGCCGAATAGGCAGAACTTGCGATCTTTGCTTAAATAGCAACGCTCATCTTGCCATATAGGACAAGTGAAAAATTTGTGTATGCAATAATTTCGCCAAATCATTCTGAACCTAACGAGAAAAATATATTTCACTGTGTTTGTTTAGTATTAAAATATTGTAAACAAATCTAAAACATATTTAGTTGGGTTAGGCTAAAATAAATTGCTCTTGTTATAATAAGGTTAGGTAAGTTTTCTAAGTTCCTTTTGGTGCAAAATTGTAAATTTTTACATCAACATTAATGAAAAAAAAAATATCTTTAAACGTATAATAGAAAATTTTAGATAGGACTTAATTTAAATGAGTTCTTGCTAATTGACCAGTTTTACATATTCGGCACGACATATATATATATATATATATATATATATATATATATATATATATATATATATATATATACACACACACCACACACATCTACCATCGAGGGTATGGATGAAATCCTTCAGATTACGTTTTTAGTCGTGACTGTAAATCACAAACTGTGAGGGTAAACTAGCTATATATCACATGAGAATTGTAGGGCATAGAGTACTTTCTTCACTATGGTAGAGCCCAAAGCACTTCACTAACGTAGAGCTACCTGTAGAAGTCAACCAGATAAAAAAAGCATGTGCATCGTAGCAGTTCCTTAAACTGATTTAGCATAAATTTCCATCACAGAAGCGGAATGTAAAACTCGGTAATTAGAGAGTAAAGCAGCGTGTACACCAGAGTATTTTCTGGGTCTCCTTTTACACTCTAAAACACAAAAGGAAGAGTTCGTAAGCCAAACATTTT
>NW_026471407.1:0-30470 GCF_026875155.1 Cherax quadricarinatus | reverse complement strand
CAAAATTTTTATATCCCTTTGGGGTTACATGCCCCTTTTCTAGTTTGCAGTGGCTTTCTTTGCTCTTATATTCCATATGTTTGTCTTCTATACTAATTTCCTCATTTTCAGCCATGATGCATTGTATTAAATTCAACTTAATAACACTGATTATGTACTAAATTATGCACTGTATAAAGGTAAATAGTACAACTTACCTTTGAATAAATCCTAGCTACTTGAGCTTAGCAATTACATTTAAGAAAATTATATAAATTTTAAATATACATTAATACAAACCTTTAGCCAGCCTTGGCTTATCAAAATTATTATACAAATTAATATAAATCCTTGCCAAAATTTGGCATAGCAAAATTAATATTATACACATTAATATAATTAGCAACACTTGGCTTATCAATTACACATACACTGATATAAATCTTGGCCAGAATTGTCTTATCAAATTAGTATTATACAAATTAATATAAACTTAGCCAGACTTGACTAATCAAAATTAATATTATACAATTAATATAAATCCTTGCCAGAATTTGGCAAAGCAAAATTAATATTATACACATTAATATAATCTTTAGCCACCCTTGAGCTTAGCTTATCAAAATTAATATTGTAATAATTATAATCCACTACACATTAAGTAAATTTGTGAACTTAACATCCACCTCCTTCTGTCATTTCACATATAATTATTAAGCAATTAACTAATTAATGACTTTACTAATTACCTCCGGTTCAAGAAGGACCAACGGGCAAATTAATTGTGGAAAATTACATTTATCTGAATGTATCATTATATACATAACAGTAAATGAACAAAGATAATTATTATTTATCAGTTAGACAAGTAGGAATTTGGGGCACCTGGGTCGCAAAAAATGTCCCCCTTCGATACCTACCACTGTCATATCCACAAGTTGCTCTGGACCTATTAATTACAAATGAAATATACATACACCAGGAATACTGGTAAATACATAAATTTGTGGACTGTATATTAAAATTAAAAAAGGATTATATATATACACATATACATAACAGAAGGAGAATATCTTAATATCACTCACCAGTTTGACTGGAGATTAATGTGTATCATACTCAGAAAACCTCACTGTCTATCTATGAAAATAATACTGGCCAGGTTACTACATAAGACTTATCTGAGGTTCCTGGAGCTGTCTTGTCCAGTCGCCTGATATCTCAAGTTATGCAGGAATGCACATCCAACAATTTCGCCTCCTATTTGAGAGGTGTCAACCCAATTTTACCTCTAGAGCACGAAAAATTCTTCCCATTACACTAATGTTCTGTTCAATTCAAAACAAACAATGGCGAGTGTCCTTCTGCGCAGGTGCAGAAAATTTCCCATTTTTATGAAATAAATATTATTAAATACAGTATGGCCATCTATTTACATATAACTACTGTATTTCTGGAAAATATATACGGTATTTTCCACAGTTACTGAATTCACAAACACTGTGAGTAACTGCTTGTTGCTACCAACAGTAACAAAACCTACAAGAATTACAGAGACTAGTGTTTCCCTACTAGACACATCTGGACCTACACATACCTCCTTTTTAATCAGGCATAATCATAGATAATACCACAGACCACTACCCTACTTTCCTCATAACTAATCTAGGCAAATTACCCCAAGACACTACTAAAGTCACTTTCAGACTTCATAATGAGGCAGCCATTTATAACTTCACAACAGCAATGACAAACATTGACTGGCACACTTGAGCTAAAAATCTATACAGATATTGACGAATGTATTAATAATTTTCTAAAAAAGACCCAACACTCTATAACAAGCACTGCCCTAAAAAACTAAACGATGACAGCTAAGAGACTGAACAGTCCCTGGCTAACACCCAGCATCCTGAAATCCATAAATACAAAGCACCTATACGAAAAACAGTACAGAATGGGTCACATAACCAGAGACCAAACAAAACGTTACTCATCAGTCCTAACCAGCCTGGTAAGAGGGGCTAAAAAATTGTATTATGAAAACAGATTATCCAACTTAAAGGTGATTTAAAAAAACCTGAAAAACCCTATCAGAAATTCTAGGAACAAAAAGATATCAGGAAATAGCCCAACTGAACTAACAAAACCAGATGAGCCCCAACTCCCACCAACTGAAACAGCAAACAGACTCAATGATTTCTTCTCCACCATTGGAAAAAACCTTGCCAATAAAATCCCAAGCTCAAATACCCCACCCAATGACTACCTCACTGGCAACTACCCAAACACACTGTTCCTAGCTCCGACCAACCCAACAGAAGTCTCCCTTATTATCAACACACTAAAAAACAAGACAGGAGAATTAAATAACTTACCACCCTTTATACATAAAAAAGTGTCGCAAGTGCTGTCACCAATCATTGCAACACTTCAACAAATCCATCTAATCCTCTACCTTCCCTACAGTTCTCAAAATAGCAAGGGTCACCCCGATCCATAAAGGAGGAGACCAAACAGACTTGAATAACTATAGGCCAATATTCAACTTACACCCTCTCTCTAAAATCTTCGAAAAATTAATTCATAAGCGAATCTATTCCTACCTCATCTCCCACAGCATACTCAACCCCTGTCAGTTTGGGTTCAGGCCTAATAAAAATATGAATGATGCTATTATACACATGCTAGAACAAATATACACTGCACTAGAGAAAAAAGAAGTCCCACTGGGATCTTCATTGATTTACATAAAGCTTTTGATACAGTTGACCATGATTTGCTCCACATAAAATTGTCGCACTATGGTATAAGGGGACACTCCCTCAACTACCTTAAGTCATACCTCAGCAACATAAGCCAATATGTGTACACAAATGGAGCAAACTCTTCCGCACAGCCAATTACAGTTGGTGTCCCACAGGGAAGTGTCCTTGGCCCTCTTCTCTTTCTCGTTTACATAAATGACCTACCAAATGCATCGCAACTACTCAAACCCACACTATTTGCAGATGACACTACATACGTCTTCTCTCACCCAAGCCCAGTCATGCTAGCCAATACTGTGAATACCGAATTACAGAAAATATCTACCTGCATGATGACTAACAAACTTACTCTCAACACTGACAAAACTTACTTCATTCAGTTTGGAAACAGAACTACAGATGTCCCTCTTAACATAATGATAAAGGGATCACCTATCACAAAGCTCACAGAGGGAAAATTCTTAGGAATCCACCTTGATAATAGACTCAAATTTCAAACACATGTACAACAAATTTCCAAGAAAATTTCCAAGACCGTAGGCATACTATCAAAGATACGGTACTATGTTCCACAGTCAGTCCTCCTGGCCCTATGTCACTCACTTATTTACCCCTATCTCACCTATGGAATTTGTGCATTGGGCTCAACAACAATAAACCATCTCAGACCATTAATTACCCAACAAAAGGCTGCAGTCAGAATGATAACAAATTCCCACTACAGGCAGCACACTCCACCAATATTCAAAATTCTAAACCTACTCACTATACAAAACATCCATACTTATTATTGTACCTACTACATACAAAGAACACTTAACTCGGATATAAACCCTCCCCTCAAACGTCTCCTTACCAACTTCAACAGAACACATGACCATAACACAAGGCACAGATCACTCTTTGATGTTCCTCGTGTCCATCTCACACTATGCAAAAACTCAATGCACATAAAAGGCCCAAAAATCTGGAATTCATTACCTGTGAATATAAAAGAAACACTGTCTGTTTATAAATTCAAGTCTCTTCTTAAAAATCACTTACTCACCCACAACTAAATAAATACTGAATAGTTGTATCTCATAAATGTTTAACCTGTGACCCTATCAACTTTTTTTTTTTTTTAATTACATTACCTAACAGAATACTCCATTCTACTGAATGCACAGCAACTCAGCAAATGACCATACAACCTGTCTTTGAAATACTCATTTGTGCTTAATTGTTATTTGTTTACTATAATTTTTACCACTGAATATATCATTGCTTAGTTAATCTTGAGTTAATTTTAAGCCTGCCCATAATGGTCTGCATACAAGGGGCTTTTGGCATGTTACACTTAACCACTGTATTTCTTTGTACATCTATGTATCATGTCCAAATTAATAATAAATAAATAAATAAATAAATGAAACAGGCAGTGAGCGTCTCAGCATCAAAATCAGATGAACCCCTACTCCCACCAACTGAAACAGCAGACTCAATGTTTTCTTCTCCACCACAGGAAAGAATCTAGCAAGCACAATCCCAAGCTCAAACACCCGTCCATCAGACTACCTCATGGGCACCTACCCGAATACACTATTCCTAGCTCCAACCAACCCAACAGAAGTCTCGCTCATCAACACCCTTAAAAAGAAGGCAGGATATAAATAATTTACCACTTATGTACAAAAAAGCTTCTCAAGTACTGTTACCAATTATTGCAACACTCTTTAACAAATCCATCGAATCCTCCACCTTCCCATCAATTCTCAAAATAGTGAGGGGTCACCCCAATCCACAAAGGAGATGATCAAACAGACTTGAATAACTATAGACCAATATCTAACTTACCTCTGCTCTCTAAAATCTTTGAAAAATAAATTCATAGGCAGATCTATTCCTACCTTGACTCTCAAGACATACTCGACCCCTCTCAGTTTGGATTCAGGACTAATAAAAGCACTAATGTTGCAATTATACACATTCTAGAACTAATATACAGTGGACCCCTCGACTTTCGCGAAATTCGACCTTCGGCGAGTTGGAGGAGGACCACAGGGAAGAGCTAACCACTGACGAACTGCAAGAGCTTCAACTGGAACAGCATCAGACCACAGCCGAGGAACTTGCTTCAGAGGAGGAGGAAGAGGTGGTGGATGAGGTGCCTTCTTCAGTGATTAAGGACATGTGTGGAATGTGGAATGAGTTGCAAAGTTTTGTTGAAAAGTATCACCCTGACCAAGCTGAAACAAGCTGTATCTGCAACATGTACAATAACAGTGTTGTGTCCCACTTCAGGGAAATCTTAAAGAAACGCCAGAAAAAGACCTCTCTGGATAGATATTTTGTGCGCCAGAGGTCCAGTGACTCTCCAGTTGTTCCCAGTGGCATTAAAAGAAGAAGAGAAGTAACCCCAGATAAGGACTTGCTACCTAAAGTCCTAATGGAAGGAGATTCTCCTTCCAAACAGTAGTGTACACCTTCCTCCTATCACCTCCTCCCATCTTCCATCCACCCAGAAGTCTTCAGTAAAGGTAAGTATAATGTTATTATTATTTATTTTAAATGCATGTATTTGATTTCTGATTGTTTTCATTATGTAAATCTTTATTTAATTTGAAAAAAATATTTTATTTTAATATTTTTGGGTGTCTGGACGGATTAATTTTATTTCCATTATTTCTTATGGGGAAAATGGTTTCGAGTTTCGTGAATTTCGACCTTCGGCAGGCTCTCTGGAATGGATTAATCACGAAACTCAGGGGTCCACTTTACACCGCTCTTGAGAAAAAAAAAAGTCCTGCTGGGTATCTTCATTGATTTGCGTAAAGCTTTTTATACAGTCGACCATGATTTGGTGCATATAAAATTAACACACTAGGGTATAGGAGGGCACTCCTTCAACTACCTAAAGTCATACCTTAGTAACAGAAGCCAATATGTGTACACAAATGGAGCTAACTCTTCCACACAACTAATTACAGTTGGGGTCCCACAAGGAAGTGTCCTTGGCCCTCTCCTCTTTCTCATTTACATCAGTGACCTACCGAATGCATCACTACTCAAACCCATATTATTTGCAGATGACACAACATACATCTTCTCTCACCCAAACCCAGTCATACTGGCCAACACTGTTAATGCTGAATTGCAGAAAATATCTACTTGGATGATGACTAACAAGCTTACACTGAATACTGAAAAAACCTATTTCATTCAGTTTGGAAACAGAGCCACAAATGTTCCACTTAACATAACGCTAAACGGATCACACATCACAAGATGCACAGAGGGAAAATTCCTAGGAATCCACCTTGACAACAGCCTTAAATTCCAGACCCATATACAACAAATTTCCAAGAAAATCTCTAAGACAGTAGGCATACTATCAAAGATACGGTACTATGTTCCACAATCAGCTCTCCTTGCACTGTATCACTCACTTATCTACCCTTATCTCACCTATGGAATTTGTGCATGGGGAGCAACAACATTAAATAACCTAAGACCACTAATAACCCAGTAAAAGGCTGCAGTCAGAATGATAACAAATTCCCACTCAAGAGAGCATACTCCACCAATATTCAAAAGTCTAAAACTACTCACCGTAAAGAACATCCATACTTATTCTTGCGCCTACTACATACATAGAACACTACACTCAAACATAAACCCTTCACTCAAACTTCTCCTCACCAACCCTAACAGAATGCATGACTATAACACAAGACACATCACAGATTCCTAAGTAAAGCGGTGCACCTAGGAGTCTGTGGAGACAAAGAACTTTGTCCTTGGAAGCAAAGAGGGGAATCTATGAGAGTATAGTTTTACCAATGCTCCTGTATGGGTGTGAAGCATGGGTGATGAATGTTGCAGCAAGGAGAAGGTTGGAGGCAGTGGAGATGTCATGTCTGAGGGCAATGTGTGGTGTGAATATAATGCAGAGAATTCGTAGTTTGGAAGTTAGGAGGAGGTGCGGGATTGCCAAAACTGTTGTCCAGAGGGCTGAGGAAGGGTTGTTGAGGTGGTTCGGACATGTAGAGAGAATGGAGCGAAACAGAATGACTTCAAGAGTGTATCAGTCTGTAGTGGAAGGAAGGCGGGGTAGGGGTCGGCCTAGGAAAGGTTGGAGGGAGGGGGTAAAGGTGGTTTTGTGTGCGAGGGGCTTGGACTTCCAGCGGGCATGCGTGAGCGTGTTTGATAGGAGTGAATGGAGACAAATGGTTTTTAATACTTGACGTGCTGTTGGAGTGTGAGCAAAGTGACATTTATGAAGGGATTCGGGAAAACTGGCAGGCCGGACTTGAGTCCTGGAGATGGGAAGTACAGTGCCTGCACTCTGAAGGAGGGGTGTTAATGTTGCAGTTTAAAAACTGTAGTGTAAAGCACCCTTCTGGCAAGACAGTGATGGAGCGAATGATGGTGAAAGTTTTTCTTTTTCGGGCCACCCTGCCTTGGTGGGAATCGGCCAGTGTGTTAATAATAATAATAATAACATCAGTTTTTTATGTACCCCGTGTCCACAACAATTGGGTATCCTTTATTTGAAATGCTTGGGACTGGAAGTTTTTTGGATTTCAGATTTTTTCAGATTTTCAAATATTTGTATATTTGCATGCATAAAATGGGACAGCTTGGTGATGGGACCTAAATCTAAACACTGTACTGTACTGTACACATACTGTACCCAAAAAAAAAAAAACTATGATCACTTCTTACAAAAAGAAGATAAATGTAGGTCCAGACACTACAACTAAGCAGCATATGCTCACTCCGATGCTGACCAATCCAGTTCATCAATACATGATCAAGATCCTCATTTTCCCTTCTATGCAATATTTTTCTATATTTCATTTACTTCTGTTCATCACTTTCAGCACAGAACTTCAACAATTTGTCCTTCTGTTTCTTTAGGTGGTAGATAGTGGTTGTTCCAGCACCAGACTCCTCAGTCAGATGTTTCACACTTATGCCACTGTCAAGTTTTTTCAACAGCCTGACTTTCTGTGATATACATGAACATAAATGCTTCTTCTATTTCTTTTCACTAATACTCATAGACCTTTTTGACATTTTCGGCAATATCTCCACACAAAACATGCTGTAATCAGTGAGTAACTGCTGATGACAATAAACTGAATGATCCATTTGTGGCATGTAATGTCAACACTCGAAAAATTTCAGATTTTAGAGGTTTTTGGAGTTTGGAATTTTGGATAAAGGATTCTCTACTGTACCAAAATGTGAAAAATGTCACACTAATTATGGTATATAGTACTTCATGGCGGTGTTGTGGGTGGATATCGGCAGAAAGGTCATAGTTAGCATAGTAAATCAGAAGTGGTTAAGAAATCAGTGTGTGTCTGCACCAATGATGGAAACATTGGAAAATACTTGTCTTGTAAAAACATGGCTAGGACTGAATTGTGTAGTTATGATTTATGACTTATGGTAGGGTATTATGGAAAGAATTAGAGGTAATAGAGAGAGCAGAACTGCATATGAACAAGGATGATACTGTGCTGTTGGTAGATTCTAGAGAAGATGCGAAGGTTAGTGGACGAGTTTGGGAGGGTGTGCAAAGAAAGAAAGTTAAAAGTGAACATAGATAACAGTAAGGTGATGAGGGTATCAAGTAAGGAAGGTAAAGAAAAATTGGATATCACATTAGAGGGAGAGAGTATGGAAGAAGTGAATGTGTTCAGATATTTGGGAGTAGATTTGCCAGCAGATAGGTTTATGAAGAACGAGGTTAACCATAGAACTGATGAAGGAAAAAAAGTGAGTGGTGCACTGAGTTATCTGTGGAGACATAAAACATTATCCATGTAGGCAAAGAAGGGAATGTACAAGAGTATAATGGTACCAACATTCTTATATGGGTGTGAAGCATGGGTTGTGAATGCTGCAGTGAAGAGGAGGTTGGAGGCAATGGAGATGTCAAGTCTAAGGGCAATGTGTAGTGTAAATATTATGCAGAGAATTTGTATTGTGGAAATTAGGTGGTGGAGTTACAAAAAGTATTATTCAGAGGGCTAAAGAGAGGTTATCGAGGTGGTTTGGTCATTTACAGAGGATGGAGCAAAATAGAATGATTTGGAGGGTGTATAAATCTGTAGTGGAGGGGAAGAGGGGGTAGGAGTCATCCTAGAAAAGGATGGAGTGGGTAAAAGAGGTTTAGTGTGCAAGGGGTATCTACATGCAACAGGCATGTGAATGGAGACAAATGGTTTTTGGGACCTGACGAGCTGTTGGAGTGCGAGCAGGGTAATATTTTGTGAAGGGATGCAGGGAAACCGGTTAGCCAGACTCGAGTCCCTGGAGGTGGAGTTTGAGTTACATACTGGCTGTTTGGAGTGACATCTAAACTGCCATATCTGGGCACCTCTGCAAAGACAGTGATTATGTGTAAATGATGGTGAAAGTGTTTCTTACTTTTTTGGGTCACCCTGCCTCAGTGGAAGACAGCCAACATGTTGAAAAAAATAATAATCATCTTTATTTCTACAAGTACATGTACAATGTATACAGGCCTAGCTGACATCAATGACATACTATTATATAGAAAGCCCCTTGTTATGTAGAGCATTTCCAGCAAATTAGGTGAATTTTGTTCCCAGGATGACCCACACCAGTCAACAAACACCCAGGTATCTATTTTACTGATAGGTGAACAGGGGCAACAAGTGACTTAAGGAAACTCATCTTAATGTTTCCACCCATACCAGGGATTGAACCATGGACTTCAGTGTGTGAGCAGAGTGAGCTGGCAATCGAGCTATGGGACACCAGAACAACAGCAATAGGAACAGTGGAATTAGCAGCAACATTCATGACACTGGCACCAACTGCAGTGGTATTATCAATGGCTCCAGCATCAGTAATGATGACAACACTGACAGCAGAATCAGTTATTCTAGATTTATTTGGTGTAGACCAAAGCATACCCCAAAAAACTTCTAAGTCACGGACAATATGCCACATCAAACGTTGACACAACAGGGGGAAAAACTATATTATTGAGAACAAACAATAGTTTTCTGTTGTTTTAGTCAGGCTCTTGACTACTCAAGCCCTGTCACCTCAATAAGATGACCCATTAACTGGTAATACTCACTCCAAGAACATCCTGTGAGCCTACATCCTCAAGCACTTGTCAAAGCTGTAGTTGTAATAATTCATACTCTAAACAAACTGGAAGGAGATTCAAAATAATGATACTATAGCACTTAATAACTTAGAACATACAAAAAGGTGAATAAACATCATTTTGAAGTATGCAAATGCTTTTATTTACTTGTACTATCGCACTGAACAGATAGTAGTGGTGATGTCCACAACACGTTTTGTTAAAGTTAACTAACCTTGTATCTCACACTGAAACTAGAGTGCAAGCCAGACAATATAGAAAAAGAAAATTTGATATAGTAACCAGGATGACTTGACTGAAATTTTTTAAATTTAGAAAATCAATAATTAATTGAAAGAGAAAAATAAAAAATTAATTGAAAGAGAAAAAATCATTAATTGAAAGAGAAAATATACTTTGTGTTAACAAAAATAATAAAATATGATTATTATTATTATTATTATTATTATTACAATCAAAACTAAGCACTAAGCTAAAATGTGAATTTTAGTGGAAAGTCATGACACAGAACAGGAACAATTATAATATTGAAAATGAATACAGTGGACCCCCGCATAACGATGGCATCACATAGCGATTATTTCGCATACCGCTTACTTTAATTGCAAAAATTTTGCCTCACATACCGCTTAAAAACCCGCTTACCGATTTTCGTCCGAGACGCGTCCAATGTGCGGCCTGAGCCACGCTCACATGTTCCGCCGGTGGCATTGTTTACCAGCCAGCCTCCGCGGTAACATCCAAGCATACAATCGGAATATTTCGTATTATTACAGTGTTTTCGGTGCTTTTTCTGGAAAATAAGTGACCATGGGCCCCAAGAAAGCTTCTAGTGCCAACCTTACAGCAATAAGGGTGAGAATTACAATAGAGATGAAGAAAAAGATCATTGATAAGTATGAAAGTGGAGTGCATGTCTCCGAGCTGGCCAGGTTGTATAATAAACCCAATCAACCATCGCTACTATTGGTGGTACAGCTGCTGCTGCTGCTGCTGCTGCACTGTCAGCTGCTGCTGCTGCTGCACTGTCAGCTGCTGCTGCTGCTGTAGCACCGTTGTTGGTGTGGCTTATTGAGAATACCAAGAAACAATTAACCCCAGAGGATTTGCCACCCAGGATAACCCAAAAAAGTCAGTGTCATCGAAGACTGTCTAACTTATTTCCATTGGGGTCCTTAATCTTGTCTCCCAGGATGCAACCCACACAAGTCGACTAACACCCAGGTGAACAGGGAAAAATGCCTGGAACTAGTGCTCATATTGGTGAATTTAAAGCCAGCAAAGGTTGGTTTGAGAGATTTAAGAATCGTAGTGGCATACACAGTGTGATAAGGCCTGTTCTGGAAGAAAAATGCCAAACAGGACCTACAGTACTCAGGAGGAAAAGGCACTCCCAGGACACAGTGTCTCATCAGTCATTGCTGCATCTTCAATAAAGGTAAGTGTCATTTATTCTTCATTTAGTAGACTAGTACATGCACAATATATACTGTGCATGTACTACTCTACTATTGTGCATGTATCCTTCTCTTTGTGTGTGGGAAAATGTATATTTCATGTGGTAAAATTTTTTTTTTCATACTTTTGGGTGTCTTGCACGGATTAATTTTATTTCCATTATTTCTTATGGGGAAAATTCATTCACATAACGATTATTTCGCATAACAATTACCCCTCTTGCACGGATTAAAATCGTTAACCGGGGGTCCACTGTATATCAATAGCATGTACAATAATCATTGTTTAATAAAGGTCTGTCTACAAATTTTGTGTACAATAATAGTAATTTCATGCATTTTTGCCAGAATTTGAAGACCTGTCATACAAAGTGAAGATTACTGTGAACATCAGTGCAATTATCACATATTAACAAATTAAATTATATTTCACTGTTACTAACAATATGACTAAATTTAGGCAGCTTACATATGCGGGTGAAATTAAGCTATACCAATTTATATAAATTTTAGCAAGGTTAGGTTTGGTTACAAGGCTAATTTTGGTCCAGAATTAGAAGAGATCAGAAAAGAAGCAGTTTTTAGGAAAATATGGTTGCTTCAAAGTTGTAGCTGTTAAACATTACAGCAGTAAATTTTTTTTTTGTCAATACTTGAAAAATCACAGTATGTATAATTAAAACATACTCAGGCCATGGATGCATTTCTCAAATTCTTCAATCTTACCAAAAATATTAATGGCAGTTAAAAGTTGAATACCACTTTTATACAATATTAGGTTTCAGAAAAACTAAATCCCATAACTGTAAAGGATTTGGTTTATTATTATTATTATTATATCATTATTATTATGATGATGATGAGATGATAAACCCACAGGAGTCATACAGCACATGGGGGAAATGGGAGGCAGTCAGATTTGATTCAAGGAAAGAATATGCCCAATTCCTTGGATCAAGAACCCTCATTAGCATCAAAACTCCTCCCTTGAGAGGAAAATATTTGGTAGAATCCCTGAGGAGACATTTCATAATAAAATTAGCTCAGGACATGCACTGTAACTACTATATTATGGCTACAAGAAATTTTAGTATTTCAATTATCTTTACACAGAACTAACAATAGTCACAATACCATGACTAACAATTCACTCAGTTGTGACTTGACAGTGGTCCAGAACAGAGTGAAACATCCTCATAAGGTGTGAGATTTTGGTGAATTTACATAGAATTCTCTAGCTCCCATTCTTCAAAGTAATGAGACTGGAAATTTTTCATAATATACACACATTCTACATCTTTCTTTCTTTCAACACACCGGCCGTATCCCACCGAGGCGGGGTGGCCCAAAAGGAAAAACGAAAGTTTCTCCTTTTACATTTAGTAATATATACAGGAGAAGAGGTTACTAGCCCCTTGCTCCCGGCATTTTAGTTGCCTCTTACAACACGCATGGCTTACGGAGGAAGAATTCTGTTCCACTTCCCCATGGAGATAAGAGGAAATAAACAAGAATAAGAACTAGAAAGAAAATAGAAGAAAACCCAGAGGGGTGTGTATATATGTGCTTGTACATGTATGTGTAGTGTGACCTAAGTGTAAGTAGAAGTAGCAAGACGTACCTGAAATCTTGCATGTTCATGAGACAGAAAAAAGGACACCAGCAATCCTACCATCATGTAAAACAATTACAGGCTTTCGTTTTACACTCACTTGGCAGGACGGTAGTACCTCCCTGGGCGGTTGCTGTCTACCAACCTACTACCTTGAGCATTCTACATACAAATACATAATAGCATCAGCAGTGTACATCGGACGGGCAAATTTAAAAACAGCTTTAAGAAGCCTGAATAAGGAATTATTCAGTCCTACTGACCACATACATAAAACCTCTCTCTGAATATTTAGCCCCCAGCACAGAGCACTAAGCTTGCTAAACCTAAAAGAAAAACTTAATGGCAAGGTTTTCCACCCATCAAACTGGAACTGAGAAAGAAGCTATGAATAAATGCTGCACAGAACAGGGAATGAGACAGACCCATAGAGAGAAGAGGATACAGGAAAAGGAATGACTTCATAAAATCTTATGCATACCAAAATAGGGGTAGCTACCATGAACAAGCAAATAAAGCAAAACTACAAATCTATACTGAAAAAGTAGAAATAATGAAAACTGGAAGACTACTATAGTAGCAAAAACATTCAAGAAAAGGACTAGGCAAGAAGCCCTAAAGACCTGTAGTCCTAGTATGCACAGCCTCTAAAGTGGAGGAAAAAACTCCAATGACAGCATATGATAGACCACCTGGTAAGCATAGGCTTTACCTTGAATTAAGAGCACACTTTCAGAGAATGGATTAGTGTGATTATATTCTATGTCAAAGCACTAAACCTGTAAAGGTCAAACAGCATCTGGAGAATGAGAGAAAATCAGGTATTACATTAAGAAATGAATGGTAGCCGTAATGTCTAATATTAAGAGCTCTTTGCTAACATCAAAGCGCCTCAACAGTACTTCAGCATTGGTTATGGATACAAGACCACACTGAACTACATTAACATCCCCTTCCCACACTGAAGGCTCAGAGAAAGGAAAACATGCCTTTCCAATGCACTCAAATTCTTGAATCACATAAAGGAATTAAGCAGTGGCGTCGTAAGGAGGGGGGTAGGCCACCCCGGGTGACACCATTTAGGGGGCGACACCATAGAGCCTGTAAAGAAGGTAGCACTAATAACTAAAACCATGCTGCAGCAACCTAAGAAAAATCCTTCATTTCTATATAACCTATTATAAGATTACAGAGTACAAATAGGCCGATATAGAGAAAATCATTGATTTTGATGATGTGATAGATGATTTTGCAGGATTGAAGGCAAGGAAATAAAACATCAGATTCTTTGAGATGTTACCTGTACTCAAGGTGAAATCGGAACTAGTGTTTTTCTTTATCTTTCAAGTTTTTTTTTCATTGTTGAAGATGAATAAATGTAGGATCTGTTGCCTATGCTCAAAGTGGTATTTGAGTTTGTTTCCTCAATAAGACTATGATTATTTATTTTATCATTAATAAAGTTCAGTTTATGGCCTTTAAACATTCTCATTGCTAAACATTAGTCACTGGGCATACAGCAGTGATTTAACTGGAGTTTACTACCCCTATCTCCCCACCCTTGGATTTCATGGGGGTGACACCAAAGATGCCACCCTGGGTGACATCAACCCTAGCGATGCCTCTGGAATTAAGGCAGGAAAAAGAAAGGTGGGGGAGCTTGAACTTTCCATGATTGTCAAAAGAAAACCAAAAGTGCTACACAGGTAACTACAGCCATTAAAATTTTGGAAAAAACAGGCAGGGTAAGGAAATAGACATACAAGAGGTAGAGAATCTTAATTATTATTACAGTATTAACATGGAAAAGGGCTAAACCTGAGGGGAGCATAGAGTGCCTGGGAAATGGGAGAAAATCAAACTTAATCCAAGGAAAAAGAACAGCTCCAATTCCTTGTAACAAGAGCCCTTCAACAGTATCCAAACACATACCATGAAGGGAGTGAACCCAAATTATTATTTATTCATAGAAAGTGCTGAAAGCATAAAAATTATTTTGTGTTATATAGCAGATGTGAAAAAGACATTTGAGAGAGAGTTAGTAGTGGCTATTTATTTTATTAACACATTGGCCGTTTCCCACCAAGGCAAGGTGGTATTGAGGATAAAACATCGATACAAAGGAAGGAAGGGAACTAACAGCCGATGTACCAAATCAATGACAGTAAAGAAATCAGTGTGTGTCTGTCTTAAAGAGATTGTCAGAAGAAAACACACAGAAAGTCACGGAAGAGAAAATTTTCAGTGATGTAGTGCACCAATATTGCAGTGAGAGGTTAGGATGGGATTAAATCAAAAACAACTAGTGATAAGAGAATTATTACTGCTCTCTTCCCTCAAGGTGAGAGGCTCCTGATCTAAGGAATTGGACCTGTGCTCCAATTCTTTGAATCAAGCCTGAATACCCCAGGCACTGTATGACCCTTATGGATTTGGTGCTCCCATGAATGTAATAATATTGCTATTATATTCATGTGGGAAGTGCTACATGCATAATGATCACACTGCCTGGGGAAAAAAGAGATCAGATTTCACACGAGGAAGGTAAAAATAGCTACAGATCCTTGGATCACAGCCATCCCCCCCTCCAGTTAAGAATAGGTGACTACAAATTGGTTGTTTTAGCTTCACTTTATAGAATGGAAGAGCAAAGAACACTTTCTGGGAAACAAAAAATTAATGGCATATGATCAGAATGCAATAGCCAAAATATACAATAATTTATATATAACAGAAGCCACCTGCTTTTTATACAGATTCAAGTAACAATTTTTCACTGGAGGAGAAATCATCAATTTCAAGTTGTCAACAGTAGTCTTTGCACTGGAAATGTCAGTATTTATTAATGCTAAAGCACTTTCTATAAATCCTATTATTATTCAATAAAATAAATATAATAAATAAACTATTTCAAATACACTGTAGTCTATTAAGTACAAATTATGACTCCATTTCAATACAGAAATACATAGCATATAACCTGAAAAAATTACTACATTGCAGCTGCATATAATTTTGATTTAGAATTAGAAATTAGCATGCCATACACCTTTAACAATCTTTAAAATACAGTTGAAAATTAATGGTTGCATAATTTAAACTGATGGTATAAAGTGATGATGTAAGCCACTAAGTAAATAATTTTGTTAAAGTTATTTGGTGTGCACATGACAGCACACTTGCTTAGTAAGAGGTTTTGAACCCTAATCATGGACAAGGTGGACTTGATTATAAAAGTGCCTTTACTTCATCCACTGACTAATTCTGCAGTAATTGTAGACCTGCATATACAGTGATGGAGCATGTACCAGGAACAAAATATTAGGATTAGGCACAGAAATAAGCTACAGTGGGAATTAATTCAGCCTGCATAAATGTAGGACTAAACTCAGTTATTAAGAGCGAGTGCATTTAAGTGTGATATACAGTACTTATTTGTGAGTGCCTATTTTTTTTTTTTTCTTAACACACCGGTTGTCTTCCATCAAGGCAGGGTGACCCGAAAAAGAAGAAATGAGTTCATAGGTCTCTTCTGGTTACATTTAGTAATTTATAGAGAAAGGGATACTAGCCCCTTGCTCCCAGTATTTTAGTCAACTCTCATGACACGCATGACTTATAGAGGAAGGATTCTTCTCCACTTTCCCATCAAGGATTGCCTATTTATGATTACCTATCTGAAGTTACAATAGCCATCTTTAGTGAAGGTATGGAGAAGGGAATGGGTAGTGGGAGTGTTTATGGAAGGAAACAGGCCAGTGGGTGAAAGAATTATGCAAGACCTGACAAGAGAGGAAGAATGAGAGGGAGGTAAAGATGTAGGGGTGTGTGAGCAAGTGGGGCTTAGTTGATGAATTTAGTGAAGGGGGCCCCCCGCCCCTCCCCTCCTGCCCTCCCCCCACCTGCCGTCACGGAACTGTAAATAACATTATTACGATTCACAGCAAAGCAACTAAACTTGTAAGGGTTATTAAGTATTACATAGACAAAAAGGTGAGAAATGTTAGGAGGACACGAACTGGTATACCAAACAGGGATATTGATAGAATGGGTTAACAAAGTTATGGCAGTGAGTGTGGCTTACAATGATAAGGCATGGATGGAGGTTTTGTGGATGAAAATGATTAATATGGTTTGGACTATTATTATATTCTCAGGGAAACGTTATCTGTGGTGAGTGTCATATAATCTGTCTTGGAATGACAGAACATAAGTGATATTCTGATCAAAGAAAGAGGTAGGTAGTGATTAAACTCAGTATACTCTTAGATTCAGATGGGTCTTTTTACCTTACTATAGAACTTGGTACTTGCTGATATGTGAGTGTCGGTTTTGGAAGAATGCAAAGTGGTGTCTCTCCATTCTTATTTCTTTTGAAATCCACTTTTCTTAGGTTTCTATTTTTTTTTTCAAAATAACTTTTCTAATTGTCTAAGTGGGAAGAATAACCAGGAAATGTGTTATGTTTGCCTAGGCTTTTGGTCTCTGCTTAGATATTTACAGTTTAACTTCAATTATATGCTCCATCAGAAGTGTGCTAAACACTCACTTTTCTATACTCAAACATAAAGAAGTTACAAAAATTACTCACAGAAAATTAAAGTAACAAGGGTGATGTCTAGTGAACTGTTGTCATAAAGTTATGATATATATTAAGCTTATTACAGGACAAATATACAAGCTTTTCCTGTAAGATAAAAATTAGGGCGATACTGTTACAACCTTTAATATTATTATTATTATTTATTATTATCACATGAGTGGGGGGAGGTTACATCCCACATGGATTCAACTAAATCAGCATCTGATAGGAACATGCGATAATAAGTAAGATGTACCCTCTTTTCTCTATAGAACTATTCTTAATTTAATAAATTGTTAATTGCGCCCACACCCCCCCCACATGAGCTACCCCCCCACCAAGGGTAACCTTAGTAAAGTCCACCTATTCTAGAAAGTTTCCAGTAATAAGTCACACCAAGTGTAGTTCTGATACAAATTTTAACTTAAAATAGAAATGGCAACATTTCTTTTTAAAAATAGGACTATTTTATTATTTTACAAAATACAGTAAGGGCCCAACTTATACGGCATGGTATAAGGTTCAGGCTACCGCTGTAAAGCGGAAACCGGCCGTAAAGTGGAACACCCTTTTTTTCACACTTACAATATGCATATCAAACACTAGATAACAAGTTACACTAACATATATTAAGTTAGCAATAGAACCAGGCATCAAAAAACAATAAAAAAGTACAATACACACATAGTGCAATCATTACTTACCTTAAAATATTTATAGTCTTAATCTAGGGTGAGACAAGTAGTATTTATTGTAAGAAATCAAGTGTGGTATGTATGGTAGTCAGCCAGGCTACCATACCAGGCCACCCCACCCACACATACAATTCTATGATATTTAACCCTTTGAGGGTCTCAGGGTCGTTCTCAGGGTCGGCCAAATTTAAAAAAAAAAAATTATTTTCTCTTATGAAAAGATAAAGAATCTTTTCCCGATCATAAAGACACCAAAAGTTTGAAATTTGATAGAAAACTTACGAGATTATGCTCTCGCAAAGTTAGCGGTCTCGGCGATGTTTACGCATCGGCGATTTTGCCCACTTTGAGCCCCATTTTCGGCCAATTTCGCTGTACTAGTCGACAAAAAACATGAATATTTCGCTAGAACTCCATTTTTTCTATCGAATGGTGCAAGAAACTACCCATTTATGAAATTCAACTATCCAGTACAGTGGTCAGAATTTAGCAATTTTGCCAATTTCATACAAATTTCAAAAGATGCCAATTTCCGAATAGGGTCCAGAATAAACAAGAAAGACATTCCTGGCACTAAAATGACATTTCCTTCTAGTTATTAGTCACGTCTCAAGGCCCTCTTATATTCTTTTGCTTTCCATTTTGAATTTTTAGTCTCACAAAAATATAAGATTTATGTATCAGACTACTGCATTAGTGAAAAAGGTATAAATATTATTGGTGCACTTGTTAAAAGAATATTAGACTCACCAGTTGACGTGTATTCAGCTTGGCACGATTTGTTTACTTTTGAAGTTTGGTAAAATCGAACATTTCTGTACTTTGAGCTCAATTTCAAGCACTTTCTTGTAAAACCAGCCAAATCTTCTCAATTCTGTAATTTATGTTTCCATTCTATAAAATGAGACCAAGAAACTAGAATACAACAATAAATACCATACGAAAATACACTGCAAAGTCGCTGATTTATTACCAAAAAAATGGTCAAAGTTTTTTTTTTCTCATATGCACTGTTTGCTCAGGATTTTTTAGACTGTGCATCACTGACCACATAGCCATTTTCATTGAAGGCCTACCAGTTTCTCCACTGATTTGAGGCCCTAGAATTTATGCGTACTAGTACGTCAAAAACCCCTACGCGTAAAACTACTAGTACGACGAAAACCTATGTTAAGCATCCCAGAGTGATAAAATGTATATACAGTTCACTCATTACTTACCTTAAAATATAGGGTGAGATGAGTAGTATTTATTGTAAAAAATCAAATGTGGTATGTATGGTAGTCAGCCGGGCTACCATACCAGGCCAACCCACCTACACATAATATTCTATTACATTTAAGCATCCCGGAGCGATAAAATGTATATACAGTTCACTCATTACTTACCTTAAAATATTTGTAGTCTTAATGTAGGGTCAGGAGTAAGTAAATGAGATAAAATGAATAAATGAGAGAGAGAAAGAATGAGTGCATGAGAGAGTACAGGTGCAGAGTTATGTAAACAAACCAGGCGAAGGTAAGTTTTGTAAACAAAGTGTACACGTCTGGTTTGTGTACAAGTTACATTGTGTACAGGTTGTCTCTACATTGATACCGTAGAATAAATAAGAACACTCCCATTCTCATGTAACATCATTTTGAGAAGAAATGATGCTCTGAGTGAAGGCAATGGAAATAAGTCACTCTGACTTTTTTGGGTTATCCTAGGTTCTCTACACATATGTTGTTATGTATGATAATCTATGTAACTGTATTTGTGTATACCTGAATAAACTTACATACATACGAAAGGAATAATTTTCTACAGTTACCCCCAGTAACACATTTTCTCTTATGTTAGATTAGAGAAAATGTTATTCTTGGCCATCACTTGTACAAGTTATCTGGCTACCACATCTCATATTTATGTTTATTTATTCTATTGTGGGGTGTATTTATCATCTTTTTATGTTATGTATCGTGTTTATTATATAATTTTGAAAAAAATATCATGGATGGATTAATGAAAATGTGTATATTAACGTAATATACAACATTTAATGAGACTCGGTGATTATTATTATCATTTCTAATACGGCGTCACTTGTGCAAGTCGTCTGCTACCACATCTCATATTTATGTTTATTCTATTGTGGGGTGTATTTATCATCTTTTTATGTTATGTATCGTGTTTATTATATAATTTTGAAAAAATATCATAGATGGATTAATGAAAATGTGTATTTAACGTAATATACGACATTTAAATGAGACTCGATGATGATTATTATTATTACTAATATGACGTCTGGAGATATAAGACACTCTTACTGATTTTAATGTGTACCTGCATGCCAGCACAGTATGTAAGTTTATTTAAGTACAGGTATACATAAGTATAATTATCAGAGTACAAATAAAATATGAAATAACTTTTAAAAACATTTGAAATTTTGGAGTTTCCAGACAAAATGGAGAGACTTAGTGCTTACTGAGCTCACGAAGAATGTAAACAAACAGGGTGGGGCGTGGTGACCGTATTAGAAAGTCAGGTGGGGGAGCCGTATAGCGAGTTTTGGTCATAATTTGAAATGACCGTATTAGCGGAACGCCGTAAAGTGAAACGCCGTAAAGTGGGGCCCTGCTGTATATTAATACATTTTTAATACAAATTAACTTTATTAAACTTTACAATGAAATTTAGCAAAAGCATCACATTTTTCTCCAAATTCATTCATATTTTTCACAACTGTAAGCTATACAAGAAATATAATTTTTGCATTTTATAAAGATGGCAATTTTTCACCTGGTATCTTTCCATACTTACTTTTTCTTTTTCTTGTCTTTGGAATTGAGAGTAGAAGGATCAATTCCCTGAGCAATGGCTAGTTGTTTCTTAAGGTCCAGGAGTTTAGCAACCTCAACTCCAATTTCATCCTTAGACACACTGCCTTTGGCTTTAATGGTGCGTACTCTATCACCCTGAAATTAAAATTAAAACTTTTATGGTATTATGCAAAATGAGGTCTTATTCAATATCTCCTACATTAACCCATAAACAAAAAAAAAAATATTCTTTAAGAGGGCGTCAAACCAGATAAAAGTTGTCACACCATTCATGCCCAAAGAGGAGAAAGTGCAAAGTTAGTATGCAGGATGAAACAAGCCTTAAAGTGATATACAATATTACAGAACCTGATAAATGTGATGAGAGGTCTAAGATTAACAGAAGAGAAGGGCATAATTACGAATTACACATTGCAAAAAAAAAAAAAAAAAAAAAACATGAAACATTTATTTACATGTATATTTATAAATTCTATTTATGTAACAAGTTTATTATACTCCATGGGGAAGTGGAAAAGAATCTTTCCTCCCTAAGCCAAACGTGTCATATGAGGCAACTAAAATGCCAGGAAACAAAGGGCTAGTAACCCTTTCTCCTGTATAAATCACTAAGTATAAAAAGGGTGTGTAAAGGTAGATAATTGAAATTGAACATAGATAAGAGTAAGGTGATGAGGATATCAAACAATTTAGATAAAGAAAAATTGGATATTACACTGGGGTAAGGGAGTATGGAAGAAGTGAATGTTTTCAGATATTTGGGGAGTTGGGCTTGTCAGCAGCTAGGTTATGAAGGATGAGGTTAACTGTAGAATTGGGTGAAGGAAAAAAGGTGGGGTGGTGCATTGAGGTATCTGTGGAGACAAAGAATGTTACCATGAAGGCAAAGAAAGGATATGTACGAGAGTATAGTGGGTACGACACTCTTATATGGGTGTCAAGTATCGGTTGTAAATGCTGCAGCGAGAAGGCAGCTGGAGGCAGTGGAGATGTGTCCCAAGAGCAATGTGGGGTGGTAAATATTATGCAGAGAATTCGTTTGTGTGGAAATTAGGAGCAGGTGTGGAGTTACTAAAAAATATTAGTCAGAGGGCTGAAGAGGGCTGTTGAGGTGGTTTGACTGTTTAGAGAGAAAGACTTGAAGAGCATATAAAAACTGTTGAGGAAGGAAGGCAGGGGAGGGCTTCGTCCCCAAAAAGGTTTGGAGGATGGGCATAAAGGAGGTTTTGTGGGCAAAGGGCCTGGACTTCCAGCAAGCATGTGTGAGCGTGTTAGATAGGAGTGAATGGAGATGAATGGTTTTTGGGACCTGACAAGCTGTTCGAGCGTGAGCAGGGTAATATTTTGTGAGGGAATTCAGGACAACTGGTTAGCCAGACTTGAGTCTTGGAAATGGGAAGTACCATGTCTGCACTTTAAAGAAGGGGTTTGGGATATTGGCAGTTTGGAGGGACGTCTAAGCTGTTGTATCTGAGCACCTCTGCAAAGACAGTGATTATGTATGAGTGATGGTGAGTGTTGAATGATGATCAAAGTTTTTTCTTTCTTTTGGGGTTTACTTTCTTTTTAGGTCATCCTGCTTCATTTGGATACAGTCAGTACATTGAAAAGAAAATTATTTTGCTCTTACTACCCTTAATTCTTCAAACACACAAATCAATTTTCCTTGCAATATTACTTATTAGTTGCACCAGTAGCAAGAATGTACACACGTCATCTCCCACCGAGGCAGGGTCCCAAAATAACTGGAAACATATCCACCATCATTTACTCAAGTGCTGTCTTGCCAGAAGTGTGCTGAGAACATGTATGCCTACACATACAGTGATGTCACTGACTTTAGAACCTGAAACTTTATGAAAAACCCGGAGATATTAAAGATTTTATCAAACTTTTTATAAGCCTCAATCTTAGGTTATGTGAACACTAAGTTTTCCTATGAATGTGAGCAGTTGCACCACCACATCTGCCTTTTTTGCACCATTTGGCTGACATAATTACAGGATTATTACAGGTATGTCTTGCTACTTCTACTTACACTTAGGTCACACTACACATACATGTACACGTTTATTTATACACACTCATCTGAGTTTTCTTTGATTTTATCTTAATAGTTCTTGGTCTTATTACTTTTCCTTTTATATCCATGGGGAAGTGGAATAAGAATCTTTCCTCCGTAAGTCATGTGTGTTGTAAAAGTCAACTAAAATGCCGGGAACAATGGGCTAGTAACCCCTTTTCCTGTAAAGTTAAAAAAAAGAAAAGAAGAAAATTTCAAAGTGGGAAGTCTGAAGTTGTGGTGTTGTGCAATGATAAAAAAAGAGATGATTGTGGATGTTATGAATGAGAAGAAGGGATGTCCCGGTTTAAAATGAAACAAAGTGAAGAGGGTGGGGGGAGTTTCAGTGGGGAGGGAATAAATGGGATTGGGGCAGGGGTTTCAAAAGAGTTAGAGCTAAAGAAAGAGTTTCAATAAGTTGAAAGGATAAGATACTGCAGGAAAAGAGGGACTATTAAATGTATTAATTCAAGGATTATGTGGAGTAAAATAAAGGTTGGATGTGAAAAGTGGGTTATAGTAAGTGTATATGCACCTGAGAAGAGAGAAGGTAGAGGAGAGTAGTGAGATTTTGGGAAATGTTGAATGATGTGTGGGGTTTTGAACTAGAGTGTGAAGTATTGTTGGTTGGGATTTCAAAAAGCTAAAGTGGTAATAAAAGTTGTGGGGGGAGTAATAGGTAAATTGGGGTGCCAGGGGTTAAATGTAATAGGAGCCTTTAAAATTGAGCATGTGTAGAAAGAGATTTGGTAAATAAGTAATACAGTGGAACCCCCGTGTGCATATTTTTTCACTCCAGAAGTATGTTAGGTGCCGTACTGACGAATTTTTCCTAAATAAAAATTTGTGAAGTGATTAGTCCATTTCAGACCCCCAACATAATGTCAAACCACTTAATAAATACACTTAATAATTGTAGCATTCGAGATAATCGTTATGCGGGGGTCCACTGACATATTTTATGAAAAAGAGGATAAATAAATATACAAGGTATGATGTAGCATGTAATGAAAGTAGTTTGTTAGATTATGTATTGGTGGATAAAAGGTTAATGGGTACGCTCCAGGGATGTAAAAATGATTATATTTAGTTGTAGCTACAGTTAGAGTAAGAGGTAGATGGACAAGAGGAAGGTGGCAACAACAAGTAGGAGGAAAGTGAAAGTGTATAAACTAAGGGAGGAGGAAGTTCGGGTGAGATATAATCAACTATTGGCAGAAAGGTGGGCTAGTGCAAAGACGAGTAGTGGGAGGTTGGATGAGTTCTAAAAATTCAGTATTAGAATGTGGGGCAGAAGTTTGTGGTTATAGGAGGGTGGGGGCAGGAGGAAAGAGGAGTGATTGGTGGAATGATGAAGTAAAGGGTGTGATAAAAGAGAAAAAGTTAGCTTATGAGAGGTTTTTACAAAGCAGAAATGTTATAAGAAGAGCAGAGTACAGTGGAACCTCAAAAATCGAACGTATCACATATCGAACGTTTCAAAAATAAGACCACTTTTTCGGACAAACTGTGTCCCTATTATCGAACGCGCCCCTATTTTCGGACCACCAGGTACGGGACCTGTCCGCTGGTCCCGCTCTGTCCGCGTCCCCGCACAGGCACCGTGAGCAGTCTAGCTTTGTTTATGCTTGAGTGAACACTAACCTGCGCTTTCATTCACACATTTTACAATTATTTAATTGTGTTTAGTGCTTGTGGGCTGTGAATAAGCTGCCATGGGCCCAAAGAAACTTGCTAGCAGTACCCCTGTGGTAAAGAAAGTGAGAAACACCATAGATGTGAAGATGGAAATAATACAGAAGTATGAGATTGGAATGAGACTTGTTGAGCTTGCCAGGATGTACAGAGGACTGTGGACAGTTATTTTGTGAGACAGAAACAGACGACTGTGGACAGTTATTTTGTGAGACAGAAACAGACGACTGTGGGCAGTTATTTTGTGAGACAGAAACAGACGACTGTGGACAGTTATTATTGTGAGACAGAAACAGACGACTGTGGAGTTATTTTGTGAGACAAACAGACGATTGTGGACAGTTATTTTGTGAGACAGAAACAGACAACTGTGGACAGTTATTTTGTGAGACAGAAACAGACGACCGTGGAGTTATTTTGTGAGACAAACAGGCGATTGTGGACAGTTATTTTGTGATACAGAAACAGACGACTGTGGATCGTTATTTTGTGAGACAGAAACAGAGGACTGTAGACAGTTATTTTGTGAGACTGGGTCCAAATGACTCTCAAGCTGTCCTAGTGGCATAAAATAAAGAGAAGGGAAGCAACCCCAGAGAAGGCTTTGATACCGAAGTCCTCATGGAGGGGGATTCTCCTTCCAAACAATAACCCCAACTCCCTCTCTCCTCCTCCCTATCTTCCAGATGCCATAACCAATCTTCAATAAAGGTAAGTAAAAATGTTATTTTATATTACTATACATAATTAAGACTATAACATTTGTTGTGTGTATGTAAAACTGTAATTAATCTCTATAAAATGTATTTTTTTGTGAATATTTTTGGGTTTCTGGAACGGATTAATGTATTTCCATTATTTCTTATGGGAAATATTGCTTCGAATTTCAGACTTTTCGAATTTAGAACTAGCTCCTGGAACGGATTAAGTTCGAAATTTGAGGTTCCACTGTATATGGAAAGTAAAAGAAAGGTGAAGAGAGTGATGAGAGAGTGCAAAAGGAGAGCAGATGATAGAGTGGGAGAGGCACTGTTAAGAAATTTTAGAGAAATTAAGAAAAATTTTGGAGTGAGTTAAACAAGTTAAGAAAGCCTAGGGAATGAATCTATTTGTCAGTTAAAAACAGAGTAGGGGAGTTAGTAGATGGGGAGAGGGAGGTATTAGGTAGATGGCGAGAATATTTTGAGGAACTTTTAAATGTTGAGGAAGAAAGGGAGGCGTAATTTCATGCACTGGCCAAGGAAGTATACCATCTTTTAGGAGTGAAGAAGAGCAGAATGTAAGTGTGGGGGAGGTACATGAGGCATTACGTAGAATGAAAGGGGGTAAAGCAGCTGGAACTGATGGGATTGTGACAGAAATGTTTAAAAGCAGGGGGGGATATAGTGTTGGAGTGGTTGGTACTTTGTTTAATAAATGCACAAAAGAGGGAAGGTACTTAGGATTGGCAGAGAGCATGTATAGTCCCTTTATATAAAGGGAAGGGGGACAAAAGAGATTGTAAAGATTATAGAGGAATAAGTTTACTGAGTATACAAGGAAAAGTGTACGGTAGGTTATTATTGAAAGAATTAGAGGTAAGACAGAATGTAGGATTGCAGATGAGCAAGGAGGTTTCAGAGTGGGTAGGGGATGTGTAGATCAAGTGTTTACATTGAAGCATATATGTGAACAGTATTTAGATAAAGGTAGGGAAGTTTTTATTGCATTTATGGATTTTAGAAATGGGATATGATAGAGTGGATAGGGGAGCAATGTGGCAGATGTTGCAAGTACTATATGGAAAGGTGGTAAGTTTACTAAATGCTGTAAAGAGTTTTTATGAGGATAGTGAGGCTCAGGTTATGGTGTGTAGAAGAGAGGGAGACTACTTCCCAGTAAAAGTAGGTCTTAGACAGGTGATGTGTAATGTCACCATGGTTGTTTAATATATTATAGATGGGGTTGTAAAAGAAATAAATGCTACGGTGTTCGGGAGAGGGTGGGATTAAATTATGGGAATCAAATACAAAATGGGAATTGACACAGTTTACTTTTTGCTGATGATACTGTGCTTATGGAGATTCTAAAGAAAAACTGCAAAGGTTAGTGGATGAGCTTGGGAGTATGTGTAAAGGTAAAGTTGAAAGTGAACATAGAAAAGAGTAAGGTGATGAGGGCATCAAATGATTTAGATAAAGAAAAATTGGATATCAAATTGGGGAGGAGATATGGAAGAAGTGAATGTTTCAGATACTTGGGAGTTGACGTGTCGGCGATGATTTATGAAGGATGAGGTTAATCATAGAATTGATGAGGGAAAAAAGGTGACGTGTGCATTGAGTATATGTGGAGTCAAAAAATGTTATCTATGGAGGCAAAGAAGGGAATGTATGAAAGTATAGTAGTACCAACACTCTTATATAGGTGTGAAGCTTGGGTTGTGAATGCAGCAACGAGGAGGCGGTTGGAGGCAGTGGAGATGTCCTGTCTAAGGGCAATGTGTGGTGTAAATATTATGCAGAAAATTCGGAGTGTGGAAATTAGGAGAAGGTGTGGAGTTAATAAAAGTATTAGTCAGAGGGCTGAAGAGGGGTTGTTGAGGTGGTTTGGTCATTTAAAGAGAATGGATCAAAGTAGAATGACATGGAAAGCATTTAAATCTGTAGGAGAAGGAAGGCACGGTAGGGGTCGTCCTCGAAAAGGTTGGAAGGAAGGGGTAACGGAGGTTTTGTGGGCGAGGGGCATGGACTTCCAGCAGGCGTGCATGAGTGTGTTCGATAGGAGTGAATGGAGATGAATGGTATTTGGGACCTGACTATCTGTTGGAGTGTGAATAGGGTGATATTTAGTGAAGGGATTCAGGGAAACCGGTTATTTTTATATAGCCGGACTTGAGTCCTGGAAATGGGAAGTAGTACAATGCCCGCACTCTGAAGGAGGGGTTTTGGGATATTAGCAGTTTGGAGGGATATGTTGTGTATCTTTATACGTATATGCTTCTAAACTATTGTGTTTCGAGCACCTCTGCAAAAACAGTGATTATGTGTGAGTGAGGTGAAAGTGTTGAATGATGATGAAAGTATTTTCTTTTTGGGGATTTTCTTTCTTTTTGGGTCACCCTGCCTCGGTGGGAGACGGCCGACTTGTTAAAAAAAAAAAATTAGGGATGTGCTAAAGTATCAGCACTGATGTTGGTATTGGTGGGTATCAACGAATTCTGATGGTAACTGTGGGGTATCAGCTAATTTTGATAGTACATGTATCAATAGTGGCAAAATTTTGATATCTCCCCATCCCTACTTTTTTTTTTTTTAACAAGTCGGCTATCTCCCACCGAGGCAGGGTGACCCAAAAAGAAAGAAAATCCCCAAAAAGAAAATACTTTCATCATCATTCAACTCTTTCACCTCACTCACACATAATCACTGTTTTTGCAGAGGTGCTCAGAGCACAAAACCTTAGAAGCATATACGTACAAAGATACACAACATATCCCTCCAAACTGCCAATATCCCGAAACCCCTCCTTTAGAGTGCAGGCATTGTACTTCCCATTTCCAGGACTCAAGTCCGGCTATATAAAAATAACCGGTTTCCCTGAATCCCTTCACTAAATATTACCCTGCTCACACTCCAACAGATCGTCAGGTCCCAAATATCATTCGTCTCCATTCACTCCTCTCTAACATGCTCATGCACGCCTGTTGGAAGTCCAAGCCCCTCGCCCACAAAACCTCCCTTACCCCTTCCTTCCAACCTTTTCGAGGATGACCCCTACCCCGCTTTCTTTCCCCTACCTACAGATTTAAATTCTCTCCATGTCATTCTACTTTCATCCATTCTCTCTAAATGACCAAACCACCTCAACAACCCCTCTTCAGCCCTCTGACTAATACTTTTATTAACTCAACACCTTCTCCTAATTTCCACACTCCGAATTTTCTGCATAATATTTACACCACACATTGCCCTTAGACAGGACATCTCCACTGCCTCCAACCGCCTCCTCGCTGCTGCATTCACAACCCAAGCTTCACACCCATATAAGAATGTTGGTACTACTATACTTTCATACATTCCCTTCTTTGCCTCGACAGATAACGTTTTTTGTTTCCACATATACCTCAATGCACCACTCACCTTTTTCTCCTCATCAATTCTATGATTAACCTCATCCTTCATAAATCCATCCACCAACACGTCAATTCCCAAGTATCTGAAAACATTTACCTCTTCCATACTCTTTCTTTTCATTCTTTCAACACACCGGCCGTATCCCACAGAAGCGGGGTGGCCCAAAAGGAAAAACGAAAGTTTCTCCTTTTACATTTAGTAATATATACAGGAGAAGGGGTTACTAGCCCCTTGCTCCTGGCATTTTAGTTGCCTCTTACAACACGCATGGCTTACGGAGGAAGAATTCTGTTCCACTTCCCCATGGAGGTAAGAGGAAATAAACAAGAACAAGAACTAGAAAGAAAATAGAAGAAAACCCAGAGGGGTGCATGTATATATGCTTGTACATGTATGTGAAGTGTGACCTAAGTGTAAATAGAAGTAGCAAGATGTACCTGAAATCTTGCATGTGTATGAGACAGAATAAAAAGACACCAGCAATCCTACCATCATGTAAAACAATTACAGGCTTTCGTTTTACACTCACTTGGCAGGACGGTAGTACCTCCCTGGGCGGTTGCTGTCTACCACCTACTCCCCCTCCCCAACTTGATATCCAATTTTTCTTTAAATCTAAATCATTTGATACCCTCACACCTTACTCTTTTCTATGTTCACTTTCAACTTTCTACCTTTACACACACCCCAAACTCGTCCACTAAACTTTGCAATTTTTCTTTAGAATCCCCATAAGCACAGTATCATCAGCAAAAAGCAACTGTGTCAATTCCCCATTTGAATTTGATTCCCCCTAACTAATCCCACCCTTCTCCCAAACACCCTAGCATTACTTCTTTACAACCCCATCCCATAAATATATTAAACAACCATGGTGACAGTAAAACATCCCTGTCTAAGACCTACTTTTTTCAGGGGAAATACTCTCCCTCTCTTCTAACACACCCTAACCTGAGCCTCACTATCCTCATAAAAACTCTTTACAGCATTTAGTAACTTTCCACCTATTCCATATACTTGCAACATGTGCCATTGCTCCCCTATCCACTCTATCATATGCCTATTCTAAATCCATAAATGTAACAAAAACTTCCCTACCTTTATCTAAATACTGTTCACATTATGCTTCAATGTAAACACTTGATCTAAACATCCCCTACCCACTCTAAAACCTCCTTGCTCATCCGCAATCCTACATTCTGTCTTACCTCTAATTCTTTCAATAATAACCCTACCGTACACTTTTCCTTGTATACTCAGTAAATTATTCCTCTATAATTTTACAATCTCTTTTGTCCCCCTTCCCTTTATATAAAATTACTATACATGCTCTGCTGATCCCCAGGTACCTTCCCCTCTTTCATACATTTATTATACAAAAATACCAACCACGGGTATGGGTCAGCCTAGGGAAAAGGGTTGGAGGAGGGGGTAAAGATGGTTTTGTGTGCGAGGGGCTTGCTTCCACGGGCATGCGTGAGCGGTTTTATAGGAGGAATGGAACAAAAGGTTTTTTTAAACTTGAAAGGGTTTTTGTGG
>NW_026471405.1:10000-11300 GCF_026875155.1 Cherax quadricarinatus | reverse complement strand
AAAAAAAATATAAAAAGGTTTAATGAACAAAAGATTCATTAAAAACATTTTCGATTACAACCATCAATTTTTTTTTCAAAAAAAAAAAAAATTCTATGCTCCCAGTTAAATAAATTGAGTGGACCCAGAGGTCTGCCGCTTCCCTGGTCTTTTTAAACGCAGGGTCAGGGACCACAGGTTGACAACCACGAACACACCATTGGTGTGTGTGGTGTGTGTTGGTTTGTGGTTTTGTGTGTGATAGAGTGTGTGTGAATGTGGAGTGGGTATGATGGGGGAGATGAGTGTTTGGTGGTTTAGAGTTTTTTTGTGGTGTGTTGTTGAAAAGGTTTTGGTTAAATTGAAGGGTTTGGTGTGTGTTGGTTTTGTGAAGAGGAAGCCAGCAATAAACATTGACCAATAACCACTACATTTGTACCGGTGGGAGTTTGAATTGCTCAACACTAAAATTTGTTCATGTGCCCAGATAAACTAAGTAACCTTCTTACAGTATTCTTACCCTTGAACTTGTATTTTCCCAAAACCTTTTTAAACGGATTCATTCCCTTTGTACCTAGTCAGCCATCAAAACTTTGGACCCCGGGCCCGGACCCTTTGTTACCTCTGTAATCGTAAATACCTTTGAAAAATTTAAAATGATTGGACAACCTCCCTGGGTTCATTACCTTTGTAAATTGTGTTCAAAACCTTTGTAAATTGTGAGTTCTTCCTCGTAGCTTGCCAGCTATAAACTTTGGGGCCCAGTCCCGGGACCCATTAGTACCTCTGTAATCTTTTGACTACCGCCCCCAGGGGTGGGATGGGGGCCCTAAAAAACAAATTAAAAAAAACCAGAAGACACCGTCCCTTTTCAATTTTAAATGGTTTTTAAAAAACATCGAAGGTCAGAAGGACATCTGGAGACTTTGATGAACTTTTAAAATTTTATGCCCCAAAGGGTTTAAAAAACTATAAAAAAAATATTAAAACACTAGGACACTCACACAAAATTAAACGACTTGAAGATTGAAGGAGGCCGTCTAGACACTCCCTCTAAAAATTTCTGAACTTGTGACATCCGCGGTGGTTTGTCCGTATCAAACCCTTTAAACCCCAACCACCATCACTCCTTACGCCACTTCCTTTCCAAAAAAACCAAAACGACTGGATTTAATCCCCCCGGAGAGAAAATTATGAATAATCTCCATCCCAGAGACGAACCAGGTGCTTTCATTCTAGACTGACTTTTGGGGGCTAAGGGGGGTAAATGAAGCCGGTGATGACGCGCTCGCTTTTACAACAAAAGAACAAGGGTTCGTTT
>NW_026471405.1:0-7500 GCF_026875155.1 Cherax quadricarinatus | reverse complement strand
AGACACGAGTCATCATAGGAATAAATGATCTCAGATGACTCGAATGTTGCAGTCAAAATTGTAGTTGATTTTGCTGCCCGTCTTGTTGTGTAGAGGTCACATCTAGCTGCCTTCTGAGTGGGGCCAGGTGTGGTGCTTTGACAGTGCTGACCTTGTGCATAATAGTAGGGTCCCCACATCCCTTTCCTGCGTTGAAGGCTCTGCGAAATGAGCTGTCCAGGCTTTGGTTCGGGCAGAGATGAATCGTCTTTATTCTGTCAAAAAGTTGCGGATGAGACAGGGATGGGGATAGGCAATCCAAGAAAATGGAGAATACTCAAGGTGTGACATACTTGTGCTTCTCACAGAATCTTGTAACCTCTTCTAAGTGCTGTAAGCTTCCTGGCTGCCTTGTTTGCAAGATTTACTATGCGGTTCTTCATATAAACTTAATCCCCGGGGTGCCAACACTCTCCCATTCGTTTTTAAATCAATGCTTCAGCTTTTACCATCATGGTGCCAAGACACCATCATCATTTGTGTTTTCTCAGAAGAAAAATTTTGATTTTCCATCGCTTTCTCCGGGCTGATGTAGATGTAAGCTGGTGATTTGATTAACTCAAGAGTAGCTGGTATTTCCTCTTTTGGGATAAGTAAATATCAGAGTACAGTCGTCTGTATATTACAGGGGACTCTGGGATGTGATGAACATCATTGAAAGAAGATATTCCATAACAATGACTCAAACACACTTCCCTTTTTAACATTTATACCAAATTGGGTATCTTGTTGTTTTTGTCCCATTGAGAACTACGCTCAGAGATCTGCTTTGAAGGTATCACTGAGAAGCCATAGTGCCAAAGTGCTTGTAGTTTTGCCACACTCGGTCGACAGCACCAACAATGTCCAGTGCTACTTACTATATCTGACTCTGGATTCATGCAGTGACTGGTGCCACTCACTGACTTTTTGTAAAGCCATACTAACGGTCACAAAGAAGCGAGTGATAGTCGAAAATCGCTGTTATCTGCTACGAGATTATTGTCCCAAGAATCTTGCCACTGTTGGACAAGAGTGACACTGCTCTGTAGCTGCTGATTTCTGCTCTGCTCTTCTTTTTGTAAACTACGTTTGTCTCTTCCCACAAAAGGCAACTTTTTTTTTTTTTTTTTTTTTTGAAGCGCAGAATTAGTTACATATGTAGTGAGCAGAAGGCACACTATATCATTTAATTAGTTTAAAAAAAATGTACTTCAGGCTCTCAGCCTCAAACACCTTTTCCAATAAAATATTTAACGGGCATAGAGAAGGATTTTGACATGCTATTGTCTATTATTTTTCTTTTAATTGAATGTTCCTTTCCCTGAACACATGGTTTCCTCATTTTTACAAGAAAGTTGAGCGCAAGGGTGTTTGCATAGTCCAAAATTTTTGCATAGTCCAACATTGTTTTCTGTCTTGATCAATGATCGTCTGTTTAGGTTCCGTCCAGGTAAGCTTAAAATTCATATAAACCAGTGAAGTTGCACTGTGGCCGTCAAAGCGTGTTTTGGCTGGAAGGATATTTTACTTGGTTGTCCAATCTGTAATTTTTAAAAAGGATGGAAGCACGGAGGGTCGGTCAAAACTGAAGCTCTATGTGTTGCCTGGATGATCAGCAAATTTTTCGTTCCTGAAAAAATTCCAAACTGAATCATCTGGAGGGGGCGGAAGATGTTTTACCTACTAAAAAACACAAAAAGTCGTAGCTTCCCGTCGGCAGTTACTAAAACCGAAACCTTAAAACTGGTTCCTTGGACAAACCCCACCAAACGACCTTAAAAAATCCGGAAATTTTTGGCACATTTTTTGTTTTAAACTACTTATCACCCAAATTTTTAGAGCCAATCCCTGTGGAGTAAAAAACCCAAGTTAAAATTCTTACAAAATAAACAAACATTTGGACCTCCTTTTCCTGTCCTTATTTGCAAAAACTTTTTAAAGCCTTGGGAAAAAATATCTTTCCCTTTCTACTTTTTCTAAAAAACATTTCTAACCTGAGCTTCACTATTCCTTTTAAAATCTCTTAAACTGCGTTTAGTAACTTACTACCTTTTTCACACATTAGCAGTAACTGCCCGCATTCCTCCTCGATCCACCCTATCATATGCCTTTTTCAAATCCATATATACAATGAAAACCTCTTCACCCTTTTCTAAATACAATGATCACCTAAATATTTCACTGCAAACATTGGGGCTACACAACCCCTACCGTTCCTAAATCCCCCTTTCATCTGCGATCCTGTTCTCCGTTTTACAATTAAAATTTTTTCAATAATAACTCTACCATACACTTTAAACCAGTTACTCAACAGACTTATTTCCCCTATAATTTAAATACTCCTTTTGTCCCTTTTGCTTTTCAAAGGGAACTATGCATGTTCTCGGCCTATCCTAGGTCTTCCTTCTTTTCCCTACATTTATTAAATAAAACACCACCAATTTTTTTAAATAACTTTGATATTTAAAATTCTTAAGTAGAGGAGATATATCAACAAGTTTTTATTAAGGTAAGGGAGAAACCAAATATAATTTTAAAACGTCTATCAATAGTTTCTTGGGAATATTAGTTAATTGTATTTAAAAATTTTTTGGAGTTTTTTTTCATCTATGAATTCTTGGCTGCAAATATGTCAGTTCTCAAAAATTTAATAATAAATCTTTCAGAATTGTTTGAAATATTTTCCCTATTGTTTAGCGATTCGACCTAAGTTTTAAAATAAAAATTAATACCCAAATTGGATACCTCTAACATTCTGTTTGTTAATTTGTTAAGTTAAAATACAACACAACTTCCTAAGATTCAACCAAAATTTTGTTTAAAACTAGCACACACTTCTTCCTAAGATTCTAACACACTTGCTAGTTTAACTAGCACACACTTCTTTCTAAATTCTAACACACTTTCTATTAACTAGCCACAATTCTTCCTAAGATTCTAACACACTTCTAGTTTAACTAGCAACCTTCTTCCTAAGATTCTAACACACTTGCTAGTTTAATAGCACACACTTCTTCCTAAGTTCTAAACACACTTCAGTTTAAACTGCACCATTCTTTTAAGATTCTAACACCTTGCTAAATTTAAACTACACACACTTCTTCCTAAATTCTAACACACTGCTAGTTTAACTAGCACACACTTCTTCCAAGATTCTAACAAAACTTGCTAGTTTAACTAGCACACACTTCTTCCTAAGATTCTAACACAACTTCCAGTTTAACTAGCACACACTTCTTCCTTTAAAATTCTAACACAAATTGTAGTTTAACTAGCACACACTTCATCCCAAGATTCTAACACACTTCCTAGTTTAACTAGCAACCAAATTCTTCCTAAGATTCAAAAACACTTCCTAGTTTTAAATAACAACCACTTCTTCCTAAGATTCAAACACACTTGCTAGTTTAACTAGCACACACTTCTTCCAAGATTCTAACACACTTGCTAGGTTTTAACTAGCAACACTTCTTCCTAAGATTCTAACACATTGCTAGTTTAACTAGCACACACTTCTTCCTAAGGGTTCTAACACACTTTGCTAGTTTAACTAGACACACTTCTTCCAAGATTTCTAAACACACTTGTAGTTTAACTAGCACACACTTCTTCCTAAATTCTAACACATTGCTGTTTAACTAGCACACACTTCTTCCTAAGATTCTAACACACTTGCTAGGGT
Organism: Cherax quadricarinatus; assembly: GCF_026875155.1. Lineage (NCBI taxonomy): Eukaryota > Metazoa > Arthropoda > Malacostraca > Decapoda > Parastacidae > Cherax > Cherax quadricarinatus. The sequence continues at coordinate 3,797 of NW_026471405.1, read as the reverse complement.
TTTAAATAGCACACACTTCTTCCTAAGATTCTAAACACACTTGCTAGTTTAACTAGCACACACTTCTTCCTAAGATTCTAACACACTTGCTAGTTTAACTAGCACACACTTCTTCCTAAGATTCTAACACACTTGCTAGTTTAACTAGCACACACTTCTTCCTAAGATTCTAACACACTTGCTAGTTTAACTAGCACACACTTCTTCCTAAGATTCTAACACACTTGCTAGTTTAACTAGCACACACTTCTTCCGAATACCACCTGGTGGTTCACACTTACACTCACTCACCCATTTGACCATAAACAGAAATATTAATCTCAATCTTAAAATAATGAATCCTGTGATACTCCAATACTGAAACTATATACTGTGCCAAAACAAAAGCATTCACATTGCTAAACTAACAAACTAGTATTTAGTCACTTAGCCATAATACCAACTTACCTCATAATTTGTAATATTTTACAATTAAGAATAAAACTAAGTCTGCCCGAAATGCCTAGCCATGCTAAGGGGGCAGTAGGGGAAATTTCCGCGCGCGCTCACCGAAAAATCGAAAAAATATGGATATTGAGTTATATATACTGAAAAAATAGCTCAACTCTTTGGCAACACAATGGTACCAGAATGAATGTTCTACGACGTTTCTACAAGAAATTATAGTCATTTATATCAGGTATGGTGACGGCGATGTTGGTACCGAGTCTGCTCACGGCCTATATATTTTTTGGAGTTATTTTTTTGTTTTTTATCGCCTTTTCTTGCATTATTCTTTCTAATATAATAACTGACTATTTGGCATCATAAAACAGTAGGCGGGACTTATCCGTAGACTGAGTGACAGCTGGGAACCAGATGGGAACGCTCGGCAGTGTTCCCGCGCTCGAGATGCCAGCCAGGAATCGCCCATTATTACGCTTATATCAGCTTATATATCAACTCTACGGCTTATTTGTCTATCAGAATTGATCTAATATGATATAATAAACACTCTAAATAACATACAAACATGTTATATACTCTAGACTGAATAAAATAGGCCATAATATGGCCAGAGATTATCGGGAATATTTCGATATAAAAAGTGTTACTTCTCTCCATGTTGTCTCTGAGTAAGAGAAAACGGTGTTTTGAAGAGGATAACTGCACTAGAACATCAGTTTACTAAGAAATACACCCAAACAAACGCGATTTTCGCGAATTTTTTTTTTTTTTTTTGAGACAGGGGCCGGCCGGCATTCCCGGCCGATATCTCGGAAGTAACTTATTCACCTAATGTCCAAACTTCCCGCTTTATTACTGAATTAAATGGAATATAATACTCACAAAAGTTGTAGAATAATGATTTCTCCGTTTTTCGGTGAGCAAATTTTGGAAATATTCCAAATACTTTGGGAGTTATGTGGGAGTAAAGGGCAGATGTTTTTGCAATATTCCAGGAACTAACAAACTTTATTTTTTTGTGAAATAAAGATAAGTCTATTTAGAGAAAAGGGCTCAACGAATATTAGTATAAGCATTGTTCTCTCGGCACCAAGTGTCCAAACAACCTTGCGTAGTCCCATATAAGAGAAAGTTTGGCCACAAGGGCATTTTCAGTAAATCAGTCATTTCTCAGTTGTTGTTTGAGGTATATTTTTGATAAATATTTTCAACAAAGAGTGAAACGACTTTGTCTTGTGTACCAAAACTGGAGAAAATCGGACAGTAAACAACAGAGTTACAGATTTTGCCCTACTGCCCCCTAAGCGTTCTAGTGGTACACTCTGTAATCACAATTTTACTACATGTAAACCAAACAATAACCAAATTTCTGTAAACTCAGCATTGAAATCCTTATAGAGAATAAACTTTGAATTTGAATTTGAATTTGAATACAAGCCCACACTTCTTAAAACAATCTCACACTCTTCTTAAAAGAAGCTCACACTTCTTAATACTGGCTCACACTTCTTAATACTGGCTCACACTTCTTAATACTGGCTCACACTTCTTAATACTGGCTCACACTTCTTAATACTGGCTCACACTTCTTAATACTGGCTCACACTTCTTAATACTGGCTCACACTTCTTACTAACCCTGGACCAGACTTCTAGTTAATTCTAACCCACACATAATACTAGCTAATACTAACTCACACTTCTACCTAATAATAGCAACAATTCTAACTTACACCAGTCAACACGTCTAATACTAGCCCCCAATTCTAGCTAATACTAACTCACGCTTCTAGCTAATACTAGCCCCCAATTCTAGCTAAAACTAGCCCACACATCTAGCTAATACTAGCCCACACATCTAGCTAATACTAGCCCACACTTCTAGCTAATACTAGCTCACACTTCTAGCTAATACTAGCCCACACATCTAGCTAATACTAGCCCACACTTCTAGCTAATACTAGCCCCACACACCTAGCTAATACTAGCCCACACATCTAGCTAATACTAGCCCCCAATTCTAGCTAAAACTAGCCCACACATCTAGCTAATACTAGCCCACACTTCTAGCTAATACCTGCCCACACTTCTAGCTAATACTAGCCCACACTTCTAGCTAATACTAGCCCACACATCTAGCTAATACTAGCCCACACTTCTAGCTAATACTAGCCCACACTTCTAGCTAATACTAGCCCACACATCTAGCTAATACTAGCCCACACTTCTAGCTAATACTAGCCCACACATCTAGCTAATACTAGCCCACACTTCTAGCTAATACTAGCCAACACTTCTAGCTAATACTAGCCCACACTTCTAGCTAATACTAGAACACACTTATTCATAATACTAGCCCACACTTCTTCATCATACTAGCCCACACTTCTAGCTAATACTATCCCACACTTCTTCATCATACTAGCCCACACTTTTTCATAATACTAGCCCACACTTCTTCATCATACTAGCCCACACTTCTAGCTAATACAAGCCCACACTTTTAATCACTAAAGGGGTTGGGTTTAAACCCATGGCAAGTTAGTCCTGAAACACACAGGCCAGTGCGTTAACAACTGGACCAATTTGCTCCATTAAGATTCATTCAACTAGATATATTTCTGTACTTAATAAGGAGGTTAGCATGGACTTCCACCGTGATCACAAATGCAGGTTCTTACAGGCGAATTCAACACCGTATGGCTGTGTCGTACTCTAGCTCAGGTCCCTTTAAAGCCAGCACACACACATATTGCCTGACGCAAGTTGTCTCGAAAACATTAAAGGTTTTCTTAAAGAACAGTTTTCTTGGTAATTAGGAACCCCACAGGGAGGTGTGCTTAGTCCCACCCTTTTCAACATTTTGATTAATGCCTTACTTAATGCCATGCCTAGCCAGCCCCATCATTATATGGTTAGTTTTGCTGATGATATAATGATTCACACTACCGGATTCTCCAACACCCAAAACATTCTTAATCATGTTTTAGCCTCGTGTCAGGACCTGGGGTTAATAATCTCAGGGGATAAAACAAAGATACTCAACAGGCGTCCTCCTCGGCAGAGAGGCACAGTTCGTCAGATCCAGTTGCATATGGGTCTCTTCTAGAATATGTAAGCAGATACAGGGATTAGGCTTTGAGGTTCCACTACTTGGACCTGTTGTAACGAGACTTTGTCGCCAATACAAAGAAAGGCTGAGAGCACTTAGAGGGTTTTGGCAGGTTTTCACCCCCAGTGTGGTGCTAATGTTAAAATTGTGAAAATGATGTATCTTGCTTATATTAGATCATTGGTTGATTATGCAGCGCCACTACTTGCACCGTGCTGACTGGAAGCTTGGGGGCTGGA
>NW_026471404.1:0-11300 GCF_026875155.1 Cherax quadricarinatus | reverse complement strand
TCCCAAGAAGTCCCCTCTATCGTGATCCAAGCCGGGAGGTCGGTAATTACCCCTAGAATTAGTTTTTTTTGACCCTCCACGAACCTACCCAAACAGATTGTTACTGCTCCATTATTTTTAACCTTTTTTTTAGAAAACAATTAATATTTTCTCGAACATACAATGCAACTCCTCCCCCCTTCCCATTAATCTTCCACATTGAAAAACTTAAACCCCTAAATATTCACTCAGCAGCTATCCGACTTTTTAAAATCATACCCTTTTCAGTTTAATGCAATGAATCAAATTTCCCAGCACTGCTCCCCAACGTAGTTCACAAATTTTTATTTCTTGCACTTCGACTGTTAGCAAAAATCCACATATGTTTTTTTTTTGCATTTTTTTCCCTATTCATCTTTGTTTTTACAAAATTTTTCTGAAATTTCACACCCAGAGTTACCCCATAAAGTTACTATTAAAAGATCTTATATCAGAGCATAATCAATATTCCATACTCATTTTTAATCTTTTCTAAACCCATACCTAAAACTAATCCTAGTTTAAAGTCCTAAAAACCCCCCTCAACTGAGTTAGCAAAAAAACCCACACCTGCCCTGGATAAGTGAACCCCATCCCGGGCATTGTTATTTTTTTAGTGGGGGGATTGAAAAAGATTTGATGAAGGGTTTGAAAAACGAAAAGTTAAAAGATTGAGACACTTATGCAGCATATGGAAAACTTTTTTCAGGAAACGTTTGCCACACAGTGGCTTTATCAGCCAATACAAAAGGAAGGCGTAAGGGGAGGGGGAGAAGAGGAAAGTCCCCAGGGATGGGAGGGAAAAGAGAAGGGGAAAGTTTTGAAAAAAGATTTTAAAGGATAAGTTTCATTTAAAAATTTGTCGGTTTTTAAACCTTCATCAATTGGGAAAAAAAAAGGAAACGCGCCACACGTGCCATAGTCCAAAAAAATAAAGGCTAAGGAAAGGATTTGGGTTTTCACCCTCAAACCTTGAAATCTTTGGGGTTCAGGGTCCATCAATCGTAGAATGAAGAAGGGTTGTTTTTTGTTAAAGATTCGCCGGGATTTTCCCCGGCCCCCGGGCCCTTTTTAATGGTGGCCCGGCACTGGTCCCTTCTAAGGGTGTCTGAACCTAAGTCTCCCGGGGGGAGGGACAAGTTTCCCCCCTCATCTTGTGAGTACAAAAATCGGGGCTCTGGCATCAAACCTGCCCCCGACGGTATACAATACCCACAAAATGAAAGTTAAGAACTTGTGCAAATCTGGTTTCTTTTTTGTAAACGTTTCGCCCTCCCGTGGGGTTTATAATACAAATTCTTGGACATAATTAGAAAACGAAGAACTGAACAAAAGATGAGGTAATCATCCTCAGCCTTGGGGGTGGTGTTTACAACACCCCTTTCAACCATTGTGTTGAAACACCCCCTCCAAGGCTGGGGGAATGATTACCTCATCTTTTGTTTATAGTTCTTCTGTTTTTTATTTGTCCAAAAAATTTGTATTGATAAAGCCACGGATGGCGAAACTTTTACAAAAAGTTAACCAGTTTTGCAAAAGGTTCTTAACTTTCATAAAACCCTGCCTGAAGGGCAAGGCGGTTCGATCGTGCAGTCTTGCTTTCCGTGTGGGTGCGGTGTTGGTGTTCATTTTCTTCATTCATTTTGTTTTGCCGGTATTCCCCAGCCCGGTCTTCTCCAGATGGTGACCCGGCAGTGGCCCCCCGGGGTGGGGGGTGCGATCATCTTTTTTTTATCTTTCGGGGCCCTCCAGTTGGAGGGTTTTTGTCTTCTATCTTGCGTGACTTCCCCAAAGAAAGCCTTTGGGGGAAAGGGGGCAGCAGTTACAGATCATTGGAGCCACACCCCAATTTTTAGTGGACGAAAAGTGCGGGGGAAACTTATCTTCATGGTAATCGTAGGGGATAGCCTTTCTGGGGGAGAGTACCGTCTCAAGGTCCCCATTCTAAAGCACCTAAATTTTCCCTTTTTTGAGGTGTACTCGTTTCCCAAGGTGTTGGGTGTTGGCAGTGAGTAGTCGGTCATATTGAATGGTGTATGTAAACATTTGGTCTGGTAACTTGGTTCCGTCCGGGAGGTGCTGATGGATTTCTGAAGACGCATTGTGTTCTTATACTGCTTGGTTGTGTAGAAGTAAAACCCCCCTTGGTATGGGACTTGTTGTGGGCAGCAGGGGCAGGCAGGGGCACGCGAGGTGCATCTCAGTTTTTTGTGTTTTTGCTTTCTTGGCTGGTGGTGAACTGGGAAAGGGGCGAGTTTTCCGACTGGTCTTGCTCTGCAGTAGACCCAAAGCGGTAGTGGCTCTCATTGGGGGGGTTTGCCGAGTCACAGTCCATCTCTGGTCTTGGAGGTTGTAAGCAGGGGAGCAGCGGTGATGCTGGTAATTTTTGCAGTAGATTTTAGGTTTTTTCAGTGGAAGGTGGGATAAAGGAAAATGTGACCCGGGCTATTATTTTTTTTGAAAAGTTAATGAGGTGATTTTAAAGGAAAAACCAGGCTCAGCTGCATTCTGTACATGAGCTACAAAATGCAATAAAGAATTTTGGGTTGGAGTCAGCAGTAGGTGCTGGCGGGGAAGTGGGGGGCAGCTTGGGTGGCATGTAGTATCTTGGTGTGTTGTTTAAAGCTTGGGATAGCAAATATGGGTTTGCTTGGGGGTTGGGGGTTTCTTTTGTTTTTTGTTGTTTCTTTTGTATTCTCTTCGGGTAGGGCCCTGGCACAAGAGTAGGTGGTCATTCTTGCAGTTAAACATTTAGGTGGTGAATTAGTAGTAAAATTTTGAAGTCATGACCAACGGCCACAGGTGGAGCAGAATTTTGCCCTTGGTAGGAAAATCATTTGTGGTGTTAAGTCGAGTAAAAATTTAGCACTGTGAGATATGTTGGAATTTCTCTGCTTCAATAAGGTGGGTTGATATGGAAGTAGTGAAAGCCGGGGCCCCGCGAGGCTCTGACTGCCTGTTGCGTCATGAAGGTGACCTTTACTTGGGTGAAGCATGGGTATTTTAGTAATAAATCCCCTTGGGCCCAAAGGGTTTTTTTTTGCTTCGATAGATGACTTGATTTTTTCGTGGCCTGTACAGTATAAGGTTGTCGAGTCGTTGAAGAACACAGTTCTCCGGCCCCAGTGCTGGGGAAGTCAAGCAAGAAATCCCCTGGTCCGTAGGTGGTAGTAGCAGTGGTGGTAAGTAGTTTTTTCAGCCTCTGGTCGTCTGTACAGACGACAACAAAGGGCCTCTTTGGGGGCGATAAAATGCTTACATTTGACTTGCAGCCTGCCCTAACGCAGCTGAAGTGCTAGTTTGGACGACTCTTGGTTGTGCCCTCGCTGGGTTTTATTTTACTCTGTTAGAGTAATGTCGGAGTAAACAGTGCTCTGGTGTGTCTTGAACTGCCTGGGCCGTAGACGTGGCTTATATACTGTATTGAGGTAGGTAAGCGGAGGAGGTGGGGTCTATGGACCATCCCCTATCATGTTAGGGGGTTTTGTCCAAAGGTTGAACAAGTTTTTGAAAAAATTCTTTTTAACAAGATCCCCTGATCTCAGTGTTGACAGTTGTGTTGAATGGTTTTAAAAAAAGACAAGTAGAAGATTTAGACACTTATGCAACTATGGGAAACTTTATTCAGGAAACGTTTTGCCCCACATGGCTTCATCAGTCCAATACAAAGTAGAAAGCGTAAGGGAGAAGGGGTTTGAGGTTTAAACAGTCCCTCAGCCTTGAGTCGATGTGTTCGTCTCATCTGTAGAATGTATAGATAGGGCCCTAGACTGGCTTATATACTGTTTGAGGGGGGGGAAGCAGGGGGAGGTGGGGTCTTAAAACTTTTAAACTTTGGGGCGAAGACCTACATCAATAGTGGATGGTACCACTATACCCCACCCCTCCTCTTTCACCCCACCCCATACAGTAATAAACCCCGTCTGGCCCCATGCTGACATTCTACAAATTGTGGACTGAAACTCGTCAAAGGTAAGGATGTTACCTCAACTCCTCCCCCCCTTACGCCTTTTTACTTTTTATTGGAGATGAAGCCCTGTGTGGCGAAACGTTTCCCGAATAAAAATTCCCATTGTTTGATAAGTGTCTCAAACTGTAAAAACTTGCCTATATGGGCAACAGGGCCCATTGCCGGTTCCTCCTTCCTTATTGGGGATTTGTTTGTGTAGGGGGGGATGGAAAGTTTTTTGTTGGAGAAAATGACTATATCAACTCGTGTGAAAGTTAAAAACACAGTGAACAGACCCGCAAACAACCTTTGACTACCTCACGTGGAACGGTGGTTGAGAGGGACCCCGACTCCCAACATCTGTGTCTTACCTCTTCTAATGACCTACGTCTCACCCCGGCGCTATTAAGGTCCATCCTGTCACTTCAACTCATATTTCACGTCCTTGATCACCCAGTCCAACACACATTGCTCCACACCGCAAGAAACCTCTCTTCGACCCCCCCCGGGGTGTAGTTTTATTCTACAAAGCCTCCTTTTCACAAAAGCTGTCGAATCATGGAAAAAAAGCCTGTGAATGGTGCAATAAATGACTCCCCGAAGTTACTGTAGCTACCGTCGTAAGGGGCCCGCCTGCAGGTCAAATTTACGGCAAACCCCTCTTGAAAGAATCCTTCATTTCGCTGCACAGAGAACGGAAGCACTAAAATAATGGCGATCTTCATCGGACCCCACAAACACAACATTTTACTCTATCCCCGTCTCCCTTCTTGAAACGAAAAATTGGTTTTGTGAAAAGACTGGACAATATCGCACCCCCCTTCTCGAAGACTGAAGACTCTATTTAGGAACAAAACATCTGGGCCTCGGTAGACAGCATCTCCAAGTCCCAACGCCTCATCTATGCTAAAAAAAATTTCATTCTCAGACATCTCCATGGCTGCCCAAGCTCCTCTGTGGTCGGCCATTTATATTACCCTTCACCCCAATATATAAACGAAAGTTTACTAATCTCCCCCGCTGGACCTGCTCTCCATAATCACAACGCCAAGGACTCCCCTCAAGAATAAGAAGTTTTGTTCAAAATGTGGGAATGTGGAACATTTCAGATCCTGCACCATTATACAGCCCAACGTGTCTTAACTGCAAGGGAATCATCATCCCTTGCAGTAAGTGCCCACTCGGAAAAAGAAAAAATTTTGAAAAAAATAAAGTTCTGAAGAACACCTCCAATTCCCGACATACGCTGCAAAAAACCAAACCACAAACCGACACCATCAGATTACCGCTAATTACAGGCGCCATCGCCCACAACTCCCTCTCTCCACCCCCCGACGGTGCTTCCTCCAAGGTGCTGTACTGCATGGTGATCCCCCTTTGCAAATGCAGAAAACCCGGCACTTTCAAACACTATAAACGAACTATTCCACGAAAAAACATCCCTCCTTAAATTTTCCCGGACTCCACACCTTTCAGAAGAATCCTAAAAGTCCTTCCCAACTCCTGAACTTTATGCCCCCTGCAGACCTGTTCCTCCCCAAGAAAACTGCTCCTGTAACTTCTATAACCACTTCCACCGCTGACAACGTTGATCAAGTTCCCCAGGCCACCGCCCCACCTCTCCCACCCGCGTTACAAAACCCATCCCACCTCACATCCCCCGGTGGCCGGGTGGTAAAGCTCCCTTCACCACGGAGGGCCCCGGGTTCGATCCCGGCGGGGGGGGAAACATTTCGACACGTTTCCAAACCCTGTTGTCCTGTTCCCCTAGCAGCAAATAGGTACCGGGGGTGTTAGTCGACGGGTGGGGGGTCGATCCTGGGGACAAGAAAAGGGCCCCCAAGGAAAAAAGTTAAAGTCCTCGATACCACGACTTTTTTTGGTTTTACCCTGGGGGCTAACCCCCGGGGGTTAAAAACCCAAACGAAATTTTACCTTCCTGCCGACCCTGTCACCGCTACCACCATTGTAGATTCTCCCCCAAAGAATTCACTCCAGAAGAGGAAGATAACGACGATCCAGTTAACCCCCCTGGGGAAAAACCTTACCTTTTCACTTCTCCCTTTAAATACTGAACCCATGACCTTTTTGAACTCTACAAAAGCCTCGGTGCTGGAACAGTCAAGTATGCATAGAATCCCGCTTACTTCCACTCAATCAAGTTTTGAGTTATGTATGGAAGTTTTAGCAGTAAAGGGCGGAACCCAAACCCTTTTCATTGTGGTAGTCTACAAACCTCGGATGCAACACCAGCAATTCCAGGAACAGCTTTAAAATGACCCCCTGTCTGGAAAATCTTCCAGCTCCTCACCCAACACTTGCTCCTAGGGGATTTACTTAAGGCACCTAAAATGGAGGAATATAGCAAAAAATTTTTGTTGCTTTAAAAACACCAGGGGGCAGTCTGATGAAAAACCCCACTCACACGGCTTTTAAAAACTTGCAAAAATTCAAATTTAAACAGAAAATAAAGACCTACAACTGGAGAATACACTAGACCTCATCTTCCCAACAATGATGTTGATAAGAAATGCACCATTCAAAAACAATTACTCAGATCACAACATAAATTGAGGTTCAGTTGTATGCGTGGAGCCCCCAGACCGCAAATGAGATTAGTCACGGGGAGCTTCACCAAATTCAACTTCAATAACAAAAAATAAAGGGGCCCAAGAAACCCCAAAGTCCTAACCGATATAAGTGGGAAGTATACTAAGAAAACACAGCCCCAACTTATCCTAAAAAAATTTAATTTGGTGGCATTCGATGTTGCACAAGGCTTTTTCCCTAAGAAAAAGGAGGAGTAGATGAAAAAAAGAAAAGGCGCTCCCTTTTAAGGCTTGGAAAAGAATAACAGAGCGCTAAAGAGGTCAATTATTGAAATGCGAGGGAGACACTGGTCAGAGAAATAGCAAGCATCGAATTAAGCTAAAGGAAAATCTTATGGAGTCAGGAATCGGGGGGGGAAGAACAAAAACCCATAAAGAAATTAAAAAAACCCCAAAGTATTTTTTCCCAATGCCAAATCAAAGCCGAGAAAACTCCAGTATTGGGCCCTACTTAAAAAGAGGGGTCCAACAGATGATAGAAAGGGAAAATGAGTGAGCTACTCAAGTCCCAATATGATCTTTTTTGAAACGCTAACCAACTAGAGTCGAAGATCAAAAGAATTTTTTATGAGAGAGCCCAAAATTTGGGTTAACCAAGCCTATCCATGTTACCCTGACCCCAAATGATTTCAAACAGGCGATAAAACTGCCCATGCACTCGCCCCAGGGCCAGACTCATGGAACTCCGTGTTCTCAAAACGCAAAAAAGCCCTATCAAGCCTTTTCCTCCTATGGAAGGGAACATGGACACAGGGTCGTCCCACAGTTACTAAAAACAAAAGACATAGCCCCACTCCACAAAGGGGGAGTAAAACAACGCAAAGAACTACAGACCGATTGCAAACATCCCATATCATTAAAATCTTTTAAAGGGTTCTAGAAGCAAGATCGCCACCCCTCTAGAAACCCATCAGTTACACAACCCCGGGGAACAAGGGGTTTAGAACAGGTCGCTCCCCGTCGTCTCAACTGTTGGATCATACGACAAGGTCCTAAAAGCACTGAAGACAAAAAATGCAGATGTAATATATAGACTTTGCAAAGCCCCTTTACAAGTGTGCCATGGCAAATAGCCCAAAATGGTGCTAAAGGAATAACAGGAATAGTCGGTCGATGGATCTATAATTTCCTCACTAACAGAACACGAGAGCAGTCGTCAACAGAGAAAAGTCCGAGGCAGCTACGGTGAAAAGCTCTGTTCCACAAGGCACAGTACTCGTTTCCCATCTTGTTCCTCATCCTCATATCCGACATAGACCAAGGATGTCAGCCACGCCCCCGTGTCTTCCTTTGCAGATGACACCCGAATCTGCATGACAGGCCTTCCATTGCAGACACTGCAAGGCTCCAGGTGGACATCAAACCTAATCTTTCAGTGGGTGCAGAAAACAATTTATGAAGTTCAATGATGAGAAATTTCAATTTACTCAAATATGGTAAACACGAGGAAATTAAAATTTCTTCAACAGAGAAACAAAACAAAATTCTGGCCACAAAATAGGCGAACCCAACGTCAAAGCCCTGGGAGTGATATGTCGGAGGATCTCACCTTCAAGGACCAAAAACATTTTTATCAATCGATTTGCTAGAAAAAGGGACAGGATGGTAATGAGAACCTTCAAAAACTGGGGAGGCCAAGCCCATGATGACACTTTCAGGTCACTTGTTCTATCTGGTTTGGGAATATTGCTGCACACTAACAGCACCTTTCAAGGCAGGTGAAATTGCTGACCTAGAAATGTACAGAGAACCTTCCACGGCGCGCATAACGGAGAAAAAACACCTCAATTACTGGGAGCGCTTGAGGTTCCTAAAACTGTATTCTCTGGAATGCAGGCGGGAGGGGATACATGATTATATACCCCTGGAAAATCCTAGAGGGAGTAATACCGAACTTGCACACGAAAATCACTCACTACAAAAAGCAAAAGACTTGGCAGACGATGCAACATCCCCCCAATGAAAAGCAGGGTGTCACTAGCACGTTAAGAGACCTTACAATAAGTGTCAGGGGCCCGAGCTGTTCAACGCCTCCAGCATACGTAAGGGGGAATCCCAAACAGACCCCTGGCAGTCTTCAAGCTGGCACTGGACAAGCATCCTAAAGTCGGTTCCTGACCAGCCGGGCTGTGGCTCGTACGTTGGTTTGCGTGCACCCAGCGCAACAGCCTGGTTGATCAGGCTCTGATCCACGGAGGCCTGGTCACAGACCGGGCCGCAGGGGCGTTGACCCCCCGGAACTCTCTCCAGGTAAATCCAGGTCTACGTTTCACCTTCAGTAACAAGGCTAAACTATACCACCTATCTAAAAGCAGCTTCAAAAAGTTCGAAATGGCTCCATTGCTAACCTGCCTCCTCTTACTCCTATGATTCCATGTGTTCTACCTTGATGTGACCTAGCCTGCTGCCAGTTTAACTCAAGATTCAAGACTTCAGCTACCACAAGTTCAATGGCAACAGTCCCTTCTATTCCTGTTTCAAGTCTGCCCCACGATCGCCTTAGCTGCTGGGTTAACCCCTGGCTCTATTTCTCTAAGAACACTCCTCTCCAGAGCTATTCTTCATCTGTCCGTCTTCACCGTCATCCAATTGGGATCTTACCTGAACTTGTTTGTTTTGCTTTGTACTTCATCTCCATATTGTTTAAAGACTATGGAACAATACTCTTCTCCAGACTGGGGACTGAACCCCTTTAAAAAAACTTAAAGGGGTGATGGACTGATTACATCGTCTTCAAGTCTCTTCTGTTTTCTATCAACTTTTCTGTCTCGACTGAAGAAGCCTACTGTGTAGGCGAAATGTTTCGAAATAAAGATACCTAATTGTTGCATATATGTCTTACCTAACAACATCTGGATATCTTTATTGTAGACGTTTCGCCATCCAGTGGCTTTATCAATATCCAGATGTTTCACGTTGTGTCTTAACTTTCATATTGTCGGTATTTTATACCTTTCTTGCACAATATCAACTCTACAGCTTATTTATCTATCACAATTCAACTAATATGACATAATAAACAATATTAATAACATTAGAAACATGGAATATACTCTAGAATGAAAAAAAATAAGTCATTATGTATGTCACGAGAGGTGTTGTGTTGTTGTTGTTTGGGGGGTATATAAGGGCCAATGAGTGTAAGCCGTCCATAATGGTGGTGAACCAGCAGCTGTGTAGGCGAAACGTTTCGAAATAAAGATACCTTACTGTTTCAAAATAAAGTTACCTTACCTAACAACAGAAAATATAACACATATGCAGTATAATGTTGGGTCCTTTATTGACTACGTTTCGCCCACACAGTGGGCTTTTTCAAGTCACAAACGATCTACCTGGGGTGGAAGGGTTGCGAGTATTTATAGTCAGGTTCAGAAATGCTGAGGTCGGTGGAGAATGCTGCATCTGATGATGTACTGAGTGGGGCTCTGGGGTCTAAAATCTTGAGTAGCTTGAAAGGAGATTGGATAAGTTTGTGAGCAGACCTTCTACAGTGTTCTTCCATTCCTATGTTCTTTTGTGGGCTAGCGATGGAGAAGTTTCTTGGCAAGTGGTTCAGCTATGTTATAGAAGCCACTATTCTGGTTGGAAATTGTCGGATATAGAAATAAGTGGTATAAACCTTGGTAATAAATACCGACAAGTTGGTTTAGAAAGACACGTAAAACAAACCACTATGACATATTTATTAGAAAACGTTTCGGTCCCGGGACCTTGATCACTTCTAACATACAGAGGAACGAACGAAAGTTCAGGTAAGATCCCAAATGGGATTAGCGGGGGAAGACGGGACAGACGAAGAATAGTGCTGGAGAGGAGTGTTCTTAGTTTTAGAAATTTGAGCCGGGGGTTAACCCAGCAGCTAAGTCGATCGTGGGATAAAGCTGGAGAGAACAGGGCATGGCTGAGAATGTGGACGACGTGGGCAAGCTGTGCAGGCTGCATCATGGTGGTTGATCTGTAGATCTGGTCGGCGATTGGTTCTGGGAGATCGGGCGGGAAGCGGGATGGAGAGGTAGGCATGTTTCAATATGATTGGTTAAATATACAGAGAGGAGAGAGGATCAGCGTTGATTGGTGGATAACACTCTTCATATCTGCGTTTTGTTAGTTTTTTGTTCCTGTCGTAGAGCCATTTTGAAGTCTTTGAAAGCAGGTTTTGATAATAAACTAGTTTGAGCAGACTTTTGCTGTCTTTTTCTAAGTCTGCAATTAGGGCAGTTTCAGTGTGGGGATCGCCAAACCAGGAGCCAACAGGTGTACTTGATGCTACAATTTGGGGCATGGAATAGATGACCTGAGGTGCATACAGCGACGGGGTGTGAGGGTTGTATGTATAGAAGATGAGGGGTTCAGTTGGTCTAAAAATTGTTTCCTCTTCCATTTCTGCAGGTCTTCGGGGTATCTTGAGGTGGTTTCAGGAGGAAGTGTCTTAGCTTTCTTGGCTTTTGGTGGTTGAGTTGGGAGTGAAGCAGGTGGTTCGTTAGTAGTAGCAGAAGAGTGGAAGACTCAGGTGATTGGTCCACAGCAGTGGTGATGTTGGAAGTCGCTTTATTGGTTGTTTCTTGGAGATGGAGTTTCAGATGTTGTGTTTTTGCCTAATTCTTTGGTGAGCTTGATGATGTCGGCAGATGGTGGGAGTCTGGGAAAAATAAAATCTGGCATGTTGTTACGAAGAGCTCGTTAAAACAGTGTGAAAGGAGCCTGGTAAAAAGCCCTATCTG
>NW_026471403.1:0-11541 GCF_026875155.1 Cherax quadricarinatus | reverse complement strand
CCGGTCTGGACCAGGCCTCCTGGGGATACCCTGATCAACCAGGCTTTTGGGCCTGGTTCAACCAAAAAATAGGTGAGTACACATACACACGCAAATTTTTAATTTAAATCGCCCTATAAATATTCAACATACAATGGCTTTGTAGTTATTATTTTTTTTAAATTTACCGATAATAAATATATGAATGCATAGATAACTAATTTGAAACGTTTTCAAGGTCCCCGGTTATCAAGGCCCCCGGTTATCAAGGCCCCCCCGGGTCTTTGTACACGTCCAGCTTTTACACACGTTTACATGGAAAAACCACCCTTTCTGATAACTATGTCACATGGGTTTTAGCTTAGGTATGGTATTATGGCACCAGGTAATGATGGCCTGTTGTCCTGGCCCGTAATGGGACTGGGAGCGAAAATAAACACAGCAGTAGGTCTCTAACTTGTATCTTCCTTCACCAAGTATGTATAGTATGTACACTTATGTACAATATGTGCAAGAGTTTGAAATATAAGTTATACCATACGGTAATCAAGGCAAAGACAACAGCCTGAGAAAGAGAACACTCTACTAGCGGCTATGCGAGTTGGCAAGTGCTGACCCTGATTTGTTTACCACGTCACCTCAGCATTTGGGCAGGCCCACCTGTGATTGGTCAATGAACCAAAGTACTGATTTATTTTTAATGATGAGAATCCTTACCGTTTAAAACCCTTAAACCTGGTTCGCCGGTTGGGAGGCAGCTATTACAACCCAGAATCCAAAGGTCTGTTATCCGGGGGTTGTACAGGGAGCAAAATAAACACAGCACAAAACCTTTTGATTTATATTATCCTTCACCAAGTAAGAACAGAAACATGTACACTATATCCACTATGTACAGCAAAAGGTATTAGTGCACTCCACAGTAAGCAAGACAAGGCAGAATAGAAGCCCATAGAGAGCAGACCGTGCTTCAACCAGCTCTAGAATGGGAATGAAAAGGGGTTAGACAGGTGTGTGGTACCAACAACCCCTTTCTGCGATTGCCAAAGCCATCTTCTATTGGCTGGAACCTGGGTACTGATTGAACGATTGGGTCCCCATTATCAACCTTAGCACCTGATTTGTGGTTGAGGGAGATAGCCTTTCAATGAGGTGTGTACGTGCGCCGAATTAAAGGTTACGTATTCTTTGCATGCCACACCCCCACCCCAAGAGGGCTCAGAATTAGGCTCCCACCTCCATTGGCACCATATAATGGGGCAGCCTTTCTCTCATCCATCCAACTCTTAGAGCTCAGCTTTAATCGCGACAAAAGCCAAACCCTAAACTTGGAGTGAGACACCAGACAGTCGGGCTAACGTAGGTCCAAAGTTTTGGGAGTTTACCTGGAGAGAGTTTCGGGGGGCAACGCCCCCCGGGCCCGGTCTGTGACCAGGCCTCCTGGTGGATCAGCGCCTGATCAACCAGGCTGTTGCTGCTGGCTGCACGCAAACCAACGTACGAGCCACAGCCCTGATGGGAGGACGGTATCCCGCACTCCCTCACTAAAAAAAAAACCTACACAAGGGGACAAAAAAAAAAGAGCTTGAAAGTGGTTACCATAGGTCCCTAACACATCCTAACCTAATAAATTCTCGTTAAACGTATCTGCCAACTTATTTTCTTTGCCGGCAATGTGTAATATCCTGAGAGAATAGGGTTGCAGTCGTAAACTACATATCTTGGCCTCGTTTTTGTGGTTCCCCATGGCTTGGAGATTACTAGAGGGTTGTGGTCACTATAGACAATGACACCTGCGAAGTCTGGCCCACAAAAACATCGAAGTGCTCCAAAGCCAGTACCAGAACGAGGGCTTCTTTTTCAGTAGTAGAGTAAGCCCTCGGGTTGGGCTGGAACTTTAGTAAAAAGAAGGCTACAGGCTGCAACTCCTCGTTACGTTTTGCAACAGTACTGCCCCAACCCCAGACTCACAAGCATCAACCTGAAATTTGAGAAAAGGTTTTGGAGAAGTCTGGAGACAAAAGAATGGTGCAGTACACAACAATCTTTTTGCTTTCGTAAAAGCAGTTTGACCATTCTGGGGCCCAAATTTAAAAGGGGAAAACTTTGTGACTGGTAAGAAAGGTAAGAGGGGCTTTCAATATCTAAAATTTTTTTTCAGAATCTTCTGTTAAAGTCCTATCATGCCTAGGAAACGTTGAAGAGATTTCCTATCATATGGAACTGGATAATCTTTAATAGCAAGAACTTTAGCAAAATTAGGAGCAACTTTGCCACTACCTACTTCATGGCCCAGAAAAGTAACTGTGGCCCGGCCAAAGGAAGACTTAGATAAATTAACAGTTAACTGGAACTCTGAAAGGTCTCAAGAGAGCCTTAAGCCTAAATAGGTGTTGTCCTAAGTATCAGACACCACTATGAGGTCTCTAGGTAAGCTGCCGTGCCTTCAAGTCCTTTAATAGGCCTGATGGATAAGTTTCTGGAATGAAGAAGGAGTTTTTCATTCCGAAGGGGATACTTGTTACAAAAAAACGAAATTTCTAATAAGCATAGAGATCTCCAGTGAATACTAGAAAGGACTGCCCTTCTAGCATCCAGCTGTTACTGGTTTTCGTAAAAAAAAAGTAGTCAGTATCCTGGTCCAATTATCCAATGGAATTAAATAAGAATTATTAGTGCTTCAGGATTACAACGGGTAGTCTACTAACTAGAGAATTTGAAAATTTATTAAGTTTATTAATAATAATGTCTAGAGGTATGAGATCAAAGTAAATTAAATTAATCAATTTGAATACAATATAGGATACAAGTTGCTACACTTCTCTCGTGTACAGTAGTATTGTGCTGAAGGCACATATCACATTTATACGTCTTAAGTGCCGTCTGGTACATTAACATTTAATAAGATTTTAAAAATATGTACAAGCAAGTTTGTGTGAAATGTGGTAAGTGCTCTAAGTAGTTCGCTATGTCTCAAGACTCGACTAGACTTAAACCGGTGACTGACAAAGTCCTCACTTTAAACTAACTTCTTGACCACCTGGCAATCAGAACAGCTTGCTTGAACAATAAAACGACTGCTAAGCCGAACAGCAATATAACAAGCAAAAGTGACACAGAATCAGGAATAAGGGGGATAATATAACGACACTAAGTAGGGACCATCTGCAGATTCTCCACAAAAGTCACAAAACTCCCATACTACTGAATCTAAGTTCAGCATAAGAAAATCCCCGACTGTGACGTACACAGATACCAGTACAAGTTAGGTAAAAAAAGCTACAGCTCAGGACCTGAGTTGCTCAGAGTGTCTATGCAACACACAACCTCATTTACAGCGTCTAAAATCACTAAGTCTAGACAATGTTCTGTGAACAGTTATACGAGCCAACAACAAGAAAGCAACAGAGACAATTTCTTCCAAAAAGGGGCCAATAAGGGATAGTTAGGCACGTCTTGTCAGGAATACGTCCAACCATAAAGAGGGGTCTAGCCCAGACTGACTACTTCAGGTGAGGTGTGAACCCCCCCCCCCCTCGATCACGTGATTGCTCTGTGGACAGTTTGCTGCCCAGAAAACACGAGAAGCCGGCAGGGAAACGAGCAATGAGCGATAATTACAGTAGTTAGACAATCAAGGACTTGAATTTGAGCACTGAATAATATATATATATATATGTTACATCCTACCTAATAAAAGTAACTAAGTCAAATAATATTATAAAGAAATTTATATTTACGATTTAGCTATTATCGCAAATTTAAGCAATATAAAAATTATATGAAAAGGTAATATCATTATATATATTGTGACCCATTCAGGGGTCGCAATAAACTGTATATTGAAAATTTGGCCCTCTTGGAATTACAAAGGCAGAGATTTCTTCGCCTTATCCGTCAAAGGTCCCTGATGTAACCTTTAAGGAGATCAAAACTTGGACACAAAAGTAGCCTTACCCACAAAGTCAATTACGTCATCCAGACGAGGAAGAAGGTAAGCATCTGTGATTGTGACCACTTTCGCCTTACGGTAGTCTGTACACATACGAAAACCTCATCAGCTTTTTTTAACAAGGATGCACGGTGAAGCCCTTGGGACAGATGATCCTCCACTAACCCATGTTTCTAACAGAAATTCTACCTCCTGCTGAAGTAGCTTCTGCTTTTCAGGATTAGCTCTGTAGGGGGAGAGTTTAAGAGGTTCAGAGTTTTCCACATCTACGTCATAATAACCTAACTTACATTTTTCGGCACATCCGAAAAAATATCGGGGTTTTTATGACGGTAAAAGGGCGCAGTTAAAACTTGTTGCTTGAGTTTCAGTAGCCCCACCATTTAAAGGGTTAGGGTCCTTGAGGAGGACAGAGTTTGGAAGCTTAACATTAATTTCAGAAATAGAGTGCAAAGAGTCAGAGTTGTCCTCAGAGGTAAAGGGACAGAGTCATTACTGGCACTTTATCCGGTGTATGAAAAGATTTTAATTGATTAATGTGGTAAGTTTTAGGTTTTGAGGTTCTATCAAGGAAGATACCACATTAATTTACATCAGATAATTTTTCTTACAATCTGCATAGGTCCCGTAAATCCCGTAAATCTAGCATTCCTGTACCAACACCTTTCTCCTGGATGGAAGGAGCAGAATTATGCATATCTGTCATACCTCTGTTTCATCTTGTTTTGTGCTGCCTTTTTGTTAGCCTTGGCTAAATGACGTGCCACCTGCAACCTTCAAGATGGGTTGTAGAGTGTTGAGCTACGTCTTCTCCCATCCATCCTTCTTTGAGCACCGAAGAGGACCTCGTACATTGTGCCCAAGATCAGCTCAAACGGACTGTAACTGGTAGACTCCCGCACGTTTCCCTTATTGGGAAAACAGCAGCCAAGGTAGTGATTCATCCCAGTCTGTAGGAAAATGCATGCAAAAAGTTTAATCATGGTTTTTAACATCTGATGGAATCTTTCCAAGGCGCCTTGGGGATTGAGGATGATAGGCAGTGGATAAGTTGTGGATTATCCCTAACCTAGTTAATGCTTCTCTAAATGCTTTGGCAGTGAAGTTAGTACCTTGATCACTTTGAATTTGATTTAGGAATGCCAAAAAAAAGAAATAAATCTGGTTTTAAAACTTTGAGGGAATGACTTTTGTATTAATACTGCGCATGGGAATTGTTTCTGGATATCTGGTTACTCATCCATAAAGGTAAATAAGTAAGTACTGATTTGAGGACTTTGACTTCGGTAGTGGACCGACACAATCTATAACTAATTCTGCAAAAGGTTCTCCATCAGCAGGTATAGGCTGGAGAGGTGCAGGTTTAATGGAATGTCCCGGTTTTTCCCCACTTGTGACATTCTCGGCAACATCGGGTATGATTCTTTACATCCTGCCTTAATTTTTACCAATAAAATTCTTTTGTGATTCTATATAATGTTTTAGTAATTCCTAAGTGACCTCCTAATGAAAGTATTATGAGCTATATTCAATATCTGGTCTAAACTTTGTTGGAATACTAACCTGCCTGACAGTTGCCAGCCCTCTATCTCTTACCAGTCTTAGTGCAAATCAAATAGTCGTTTTTAAATTCATACTTGACCCGGGTGATCCCAAGAGGATTTACCCCTGGTGCCTGAAAAAAGGAAATTCAAAGAAGGGCCCTTTCGTTATTCCCCCCGAAGGACAGTCCCTCGGGCAGGGAAAACTTATCTGGAAATCCTGCAACCCTGGAATAGGAAGGCTTGATTGGGTCTGTTCCTTGATCTATGGGGCCCGGGCCCCGTTTTCCCCGTAAAAAAAATTTGGCTACGAGATCAGGTCGCCCAAGGATGGTCAGCATTCTTGCCAGACAACTCTTGGGTGTTCCCCCGATTAGGGCCCAACCCGGAGAAGAATTTAAACATTAGGGGTTTGGGAATTCACTAACAGTGGTAATTTTTTTCCCCAGAAATAACATGGCATTTTTTCAGGGGAATCCTTAGAAACACCCACAGTCAAGTATCCGTCTATATTTGCACTGCACAAAAATTCTATGCAAGGGGACAGAAAATATGCTCCCCAAAATGCTTCCAGCCAAAATGGAGGTTTGTAATGAATTTTTTTCAGAGGGGGGAAGTACTCCCTCTCTTGTAAGTGAGTAATATGCTCCAGTATTCCAAAGGTTTTTAAAATTCGGTTGTTTTTTTAATTTCCTAAAGGGGAAAAATACGACTCGAAAAGTAAAAAGGGGCCACCCTTTCTCTACTTTTTTTCAGGGACTGTTACTAGGGCACTATGATTTCCCAAAGGGGTTTGGGGTTTTTTGGGGCTTTGGGACGGATGTGACCTACTTTATTACAGAGGAAGCAGACGACGGTTGCCCTTAACCCCCTTTGGACGTTCAATGGGTCGCTCTGGATACTGTTGGGGTTTGCCCCAGTTGAGCGGTTTGTCTTCACCAGGTGGACCAAAAGTTGAGTAGCGGGGTTGAAGGTGTTTATTTGGCTGACGTAGACGTTCTCCCTCGGTAGCACTTATTCTCCAAAGTTAACGTCTCTGCTATGCCAGGCTGTTGAAAAGGGAGAGGGGCCGCTCGGAAAAAGGGAGCGGTTAGTTTCAAAAGTACAGAAACCTGGCTGCCCCCAAAGCAGTGGTTAAGTTACGATCTGCAGAAAGACAAACTTCTGGTCCCACAGACCCCAGCGGGTTGTAAACCCGAAAAAGTGCACGAGTCATAAAGGTAACAACACCATTTGTTTATCCAGCGGGTAAAAGCTTTGGTCTGCTGTCGAAAAAAAATCAACCGGGGATTGCCAAGCGTGTCTGCCTAATTAATGGCTTCCTATCTTAACTGGGTACTTGTAATGCCCAAAATTTGGTCTTCCCATTAAAATCAGAAAAATCGTGTCATTTAACATGACTTTAAATTCCCTGGCCTTACCAAACACGCTGTGTGAACCCAAATGATGCCCATGCTGTTCGGCCACCTAAAGGCTGAGCGGTTTTTTTCGAAATTTAAAAAAATTGTTTGGTTTGCCTCCTTGAAGCGGGGGAACAAGCTGTACTGCTTTCTGTAAACTAAAATCATTTATAACTTGCGAAAAGTGCCTTCTTTTTTTTTCCCCTATCAAATTTTCTTCCTTGGCAAAGCCCTCTGTTCCCTAGTCTCCCAAAGTTTGTTTTTCCCCAATTTCAAGTGCCAACGCCGCTGTTTCACCTTGAGAAAACCCCTGTGCCCGGATGACGTTTTTGCCCCGTGATGTTTCTTTTCCCCTCCTACGGAAATGGGTTTTTTCCTGGCCCCCGTAGAAGGGGGGAAGTTGATGTGCCTTTCCCCTCTTCCCCAAAGTTTGTCGGTTAAAAGTGTCGAATTGCGCAGTGTGAGAGTGCATTATAATAAAGCCAATGGAGCGAGCAATTTGCCAAAAATGTGTGGGGAAATTTGGGGAAAGTTAAAAAAAGTATATGAAAAAACCAGAGTTGACTGTCTGGTGGAAACCCCCAATGACAATTTTTACTATGCACAGTACGACGCGAATACGCATAAACACTTGCAAGGCGATACACAATAGAAAAGCTGATGCAAAATTTCCAAAAACAAGCAAAAGCGAGCACCCCGAACAAGCTAGAGCATGGTCAACGATCATACATACCAAGATGACCATAGCAAGGAATTGACACGCAAAGTTTAAAAGGTTGGAAAAAGCAAATGCAATGCAGACAGCAAGTACACAATTTTCCCTGTTTTCGCAAAACCCCTGGGCTCAACTCGTCTCTAAGTCCAGCCCGCTCTCGGACAGGTCCCATATTACAGCCAGGAATCAAAGGCCTTTATCCTGGTGTAAAGGGAGCAAAATAAAACACAAAAAAAATTTTTTTGATTTAATTACCCTTTCACAAGTAAAAAACCGAATTATGTACACTTTTTACACATGACAGCAATAGGTATTATGCCCCCACGGTAAGAAGGCAGAATGAAGCCCATAGGAGCGGACAGTGCTTAAACCCCAGCTCTAGATGGGAAAGACAAATGCAGACAGGTGTGTGGTCCCAAAAACCCCCCTGCGATTGCCAAAGTCATCTTCTCATTGGCTGGAACCTGGGGACTGATTGAATGATGGGGCCCATCATCAACCTTAGCACCTGGTTCGTGGTTGGGGGAAACAGCCTTTCAAAGAGGGTGGACATGCGCCAAATAAAGGTTACTACTTTTGCATGCCACGCAGCCTATTGGGGGTGTGTACATGCTCTGAATAAAGGTAAAATACTCTTTGCATGCCAAAAGGTTTTAGCGTTTGGTTAGGGTTTGGGCAGCATTCAGAGTAGCCATCCGTCCGAATACTTATCGTGGTGCCCCGGTGTCAGTGGCTGCCCTGCAGGCAAAAGAGACAAATTAAACCTTTTTGTTTTTTAGCCCTCTTTGACAAGATTAAAAGTTTAAATCCATTGATTGTTTTTAATGTCATTTGGTTGTGCACTCTGCAACATTAACAAAAGTTTTATCGCTGGACCTTAAGAAAACTTCTTGTCTTTAAGCACAACTTTTTATTAGAAAAATTTTACCAAAATTGGCTATCCCGGATGTTTCAAACAAAAGTTCAAACCGATCATGGGGAGGGGGGAGTTTGAACGTAGAAGGGGAGTCCTAAACTCACATATATGAGTTCAAATCTCACCCATTTATGATTTTTTTTGAATCTGTTAAAAATTTGAAAGTCATTCAAGACGAGTTTAAAACCGTTACTTTTCTAAAACAAAAAAAACTCATAATAATATTTAAAATTTATATACCCCAAAAAAAAAAAAAAAACGCACAAAACAAAACCCATGAACAAAAAAACCCTTGATACTGGAAAAAGGGTTTTTTACAAATATCAGCATTTGTCCCAATTTTCCTTAGAATTCAGTATGATTCAAAAGTGTTAGGGTTAACAATGGGAGGCTATAATAGAGAAATTAAAAAAATTTTATAAATTTTTTAAGTCTTTGAGGTTATTATCAAAAAAAATTAAAATTTAAACACAGTAACAAAAAATATCACTTTCCCCGAATACAATTATTTTTTGCTGAAAGACATATCACATTTTTAATTCTTAAAACCGTCTGGTACATTTCATTTAAAAAAGATATTAAAATATGTACAAGTTTGTGTGTATATGTTAAGTGCCTAATAGTTCGCTATGTCTCACGACTCGATAGCTTAAACAAGTGACTGACAGAGTCCCCAAAAAACTAACTTCTTGACCCAGGCAAAACCCGAAAAAGTCTGTTTGAACAATTTTAAAAGAATGCTAAAAACCCAATAGAATACACAAGTAACGTGAACAGAAACAGGAAAAAGGAGATAATATAACGACACTAAATAGGGACCTCGCAGATCCCCCACAAAAGTTCAAAAAATCCCCTTTTACTGAATCTAAGTTCAGCATAAAAAAATCCCGACTGTGATAATACACAGAAACCAGTACAAATTAGGGCAGAAGCTATAGTTCAGCCTGAGTTGTTTCGGGTCTATGTGACCACAACCTCAGTACAAGTCGAAAAACACTAAGTCTTACAAAGTTCTGGAAAAGAGTTTTACAGAACTAACAAGAAAAATGAGGGCAGACAAACTGTCCCACCCCCAAAAGAGCTGACCAGACTGGGTTGCTGTCGTTGCCAACGAGAAGCCGGCAGGGAAAAAAGCAAAGAGCGATAATTACAGTAGTTTGACAATCAAGCTTGAACTGGGACATAATAGTTAATCCCCCTAACAAAGGAAGCTACATCAATAAAAATATAAAGCAAAAATTTACGATTTAGCTATTATCGCAATTTTAAGCAATTTTTAAAAATTAAAAGAAAAAGGTAAAAAATTTTTATATTAAAAATAATCATTGCAACCCCTTCAGGGTTTCAACAGTTACCCCTACTCATAATTGTAAGCATTACACTATAAAATTAGTAATTGTATAACGAGTGGCTAAAATGAGAACCATCTTTACTGTCCCTTGTATGAGAAATTCCTCTGATGACTGTATAAATCTTCTGGCAAAGAGGTAAAAGTTGAGGCACAAGAGTAACAGACCTTTTGAACACAGGTAAGAATGTCCTGTGAGACCTGGCCCAGAATGGGCATGTGGAGCAAACAAAACTCAGTAGTAGACTATAATGTATTTTTACCTTCACCAGATGATATATACAGGTATGTACACTATTTTACAATAGTACATATCCCAGTGACAGATGGCAAAGCAGAAGGCAGAGAATGTGCAAACGTGCTAAACCAGCAGCTAGGCAAGTCTGCCAATGCTTACCACAAGTGAACCACATTGCTTCAGCTTTGGGGGGCTTGGTTGTGACTGGCCAATGAACGAAGGTACTGATTTAATGGCAGATACCCTATTGATCGTTAAACCCATAGCACCTGGTTCGCGGGTTTGGTAGGCAGCTTCTATGGGAGTGTGACATACCCCGAATAAATTGCAACATACTGTTTGCATGCCATAGTCTTTTAAAATATGCACATGATAATTCGACATTTTTTTTGCACATTTGGACTCATAATGACACTATTAACTGTGAAAATACTTCCAATATAAATATAAATAAATTGCCTGTACAAGTTGTGCTCTATTCTATTCCCCCTATGATCGTTCACGACCCAATTTCAAGATCTCAAAAGGGCCCAGTGGAAACCTGATGTTATCTCTAACCTTCCCCAGAGGTCACTTTTTACACTCCCCATGACTTAGATTACATGACTTTAATCATGTGACGTGATTTATGTCATAAAATTTTCTTGTTTTTTTAATATAAACTTGACTACCAATATATACATTTTTCATTTTACCTTCTGGTTATTTTCTCTCTCTGGATTTGTACCTTGACTAGATTTTTCTTCCACAAACAAAAAACTGTAAAAAAAAATATTTTAGGTGAAATTAACGAGAAGGGGAAGTGGCGATGTATATTGAAATCACGACGCCCTCGACCCTTCATCAAAAACTGCATACTTAACCTGGTGACAAAAGGCAGTGGAGCCGACAGCAACAGGCAGGAAACAACGTAGCAAACCGCGCGGTACGTAACTGAGGAGAACCTAAGCCTATTAGAAGCAACGAAACAGCCCCCAGAACATTTGAGCCAGCGTTGTAATTGTAGCAGCAATTTCTGTAATAGCATAGGGGAAAGAATAGTAATAATGCAGTGTTAGTAGAGTTGTATCGCAGCATAGAAAAAAGCGGTACAGCAGCAAAGGGTACATTAAGAAGCAGAATCAGCGTGTTGCTAAAGCGTGTTATCAGAAACAGCAGCGCAGAGCAGCAGCAGCGCAGCAGAGCAGCAAACGCAGCAGCACAGCAGCAAACAGCAGCCAGGGGAGCAGCAGCCGGAGAGAGCACCAAAAACACGGAATGGCAACATCACAAACATTATTACAGTAGCACCAAAACAAGAAAACAAACAGAAAAAAACAATAACACAGAACAATAACAACAGTGGCAGTACAACGTTTTTAGAAAACTGTCCAATAACTCCCCCAAAATTAAATTTTTTTTTTTTTCCCCCCCGGGGTTTTTTGGGTCCGGGGCCCCCCCCCCCCCCCTGGC